>VZRO01001739.1:10390-25761 GCA_013397915.1 Daphoenositta chrysoptera | reverse complement strand
CCGCTACCGCCGCCTTCTCCCGGCGCTCCTGAGGCGGGAGATCAAATGAGGGGAGAGAGGCGCCAGCAATGGGATGAGGCTCCGTTAAGGGTAAGGGATCACCCAAAGCTGGTAAATGCTCGATAGTCAGAGGGGCCGCGAGCAATCAAAGGTTTATCAGTAAACTACATATTTGGCGAGCAATCAAAGTTTTATCAGTAAACTACATCCATGCTAGTCCCTGACCTACTCTAAGAACACGGCAGTGGGTCTTGGATAAAGGGGTAGGGGGAAAGGGAAGAGAGAGAAAAAGAGATTAATTAAAGAGGGAGAAAGAGAGAAACAGGGGAAGAAAGAGAGGGGAAAAGAAAGTAAAAGAGATCACCAGTCCTGGTTCCAGCCTCAGTCCAGCTGAGGGAATGTCAGTCCTGGTTCCAGGGTGTCGATCCCAGCTGTGACCACCCAGTCCAAGGTCCAGGTGGGCTCAGTCACCCCCGCGGGCAAGGCCTGTCCTCGCCCTGAGGCCCCCCCGCTCCAGTCCCCACAGCCCCGGCACAAGGAAAACTTATTTAAAGAAACTGGGAGGACACCGAAGTCAAGGCCGGGAGGGCCCAGCGGCTTTATCTATCCTCCTCCTTCAGCGGGAACACACGGGTTGCTCAACAAGTGCTTCCCGCGGCCCTCAGGCTCAGCACAAATGCGTGTCCTACCCCCTGAGGTTCTTCCAAACGATAGCCAGGGTAGGTATTTCTACAGGGAAGTAAAAATGGAGCGTCCCCCAACGCGAGTAGTCTCCCAGGAAGTGGTGTTTTGTGTCAAGGGGGTGTTCTCCCTCACAAATGTTACCCTGGGGAGTGGGAGCTCAGCTCTCGAGTTGGGGGGAGCTGAGAATGGGCGCGGCTGGAGAGCTCCCCTTTTAGTCCCAGCTGTGCTCCACAGGGACAAAAGTGGGACAAAGGCTGCTCCAGAGGGCTGAAAATGGGACAAAGGCTGCGGTTTGTACCTTGCTTTCCCTCTCTCCCCAGACAGACACAGGCTCGTGATGGAGGGTGAGTCACAGAACACGTCACCAGCAAACAAACTCTAGTAACCTCCTGTGAGCTGCATTTCACACTGCAAATGGGAAAGGTTTCCCAAAGCCGGGAGAATTTATCCACTAGTCTCTTACCAGCAAGTACACGTCTCTCCTCCTCCTCACGACATCAGGGCTGTGCTATGCACGATATGTTCCCAAGTGCAGCTTGAAAGGTCACCCCAAACCAAAGTACAAAGTTACAATGGAGTAATAAAATATTTCTGTCACTTTTCACCTATCAGACCTGTTACTAAAATTTATTTTGACCAACACACACTCCAGACACACATTTAAATTGTAACTGCTGGAACTGTCAGAAATTGTTTTAAATATCTGTGGGGACTCTGAGCAGAGCCACTGAGCTAAAAAGTCCAAAACTGATTTATTTTGCAATGTATGTTCACACTATTATCCTATCACTCTTCTTTTATGCTGCTTAATAAAAAAACTTGTAAAAATGAAACGAAAAATCTAAAAGCCATATCATTGCTGAAATGCAATGGGTGAGAGCAGCAGGAATTTTCACATAAACTTGTCCCTGTTCTTAAGAAGTCAACTTTAACACAGTGCTGCTTAGAGATACTCTCATGTCAGGCTGTGTGTGATCTGTGGTGCCCTCACGCCAAAAATGCTGTGCCAGCTACTTCCAATGAAGTTGTGGGGCCAGCATTGGCTGGACTAGCAAGTGTAAAAAAAAAAAAAAATCAAAACCCAACAAAATACTCAATGGACAATGTACAAAAATATCCCAAAGTTCAACAACTTATTGTTGAAACTGTTTCATCCAATTAGTAAAAGCCTGACTCTGGGTGGTAGGAAAATGAGATTCCTTTAATAGAAAGAAAAGTGCAGCTAACCTTCAGAAAAAGTTTGCTTTGCTTATTTTGCCCTAAAGAGGCTGTACAGAGGTGCCACCAGATTTTATTAGCGTCTCTTGACAAATCTCTCAGGCCAAAGCAGCGCAGTGTGACAAGCACTGAGCTCCCTCCCTGGTCTCTGGGTTCTTCCCTGGCAGAGCTTTTTCACAGCCTTCCTTCCCCTTCTCCTTAGAGGCTGTTTACCTACAGCTCACTGAAAAAAAAAAAAACCAAAAAAACAAAGTGGCTGCTCTCGTTAACTTCCTTCCCATTATTTACAAGCAATTGGAAGAAGGCAGTGCCACTTCTGCTTCCTGCTACTCACGCCCATCAGCTGCTATGTCTTTCCCACTCTAAATCGCTGCATTGTTTCATGAGCAGCATCATTTACCCCGCTTGTCACCACGGTGCTTGTAATCCTGATTTTCTGGAGTGTTGTACATTAATCCTACGGTTGCATTGCTCAATGATTGCCCAACCACAGCTGTTCTTGAGCACTCCTGGCTGAATCACCGCGTGGTCGTTCCCATTGTTGACGTGGGAACCTTGCCCCTGATACCCAATTTCTTGCCTCAGCTTCACTGGCTTTCACCTTCCCAGCACCAGGCAGCAACTTGACTTTAGCAGCACTGCTTGTTTCCCTCCTTTCCCTTTCTTTCTTTCTTTGGACAATGCTCTCAGGCACAAGAGGTGATTTTTGGGGGTCTCCTGTGCAGGTCCAGGAGCTGGACTTGATGATCCTTGAGGGTCCCTTCCAACTCAGGACATTCTATGATTCTTTCTTTCCTTCTTTTTATTTCTGTGCTGGGTCCTGTTCCTTCCTGTCATTTTTGGCACTGCTGTAATATAGATGTGATTAACGCTGCCTACTTTTAATTCTGTGTAACTAATTTATTTTCTATTTTAAGATTTTTGGTATCAGTCAGCCTAGGGAATGAGCAGCTGTCGCTCTTTCTGATGCCCACATTTATTGACCAGGATGATTAATTCCTTTAAAACTTCTGTCTTAGCTTTAAAGTCAGTCACTTGAGAGCCTCAATGCTTTCACATGTATCAGCAGATCCTACGATTAACTGTTTAAAAGTGTGGTTCAGAATTTCCCAATGTGCAGGCGCAATGGGAAGGTCCTGATGGATAAATGAAGGAGCTCCCTCAAGCGGTGAAAGATATTGTTACATGTTCCACTTAAATGTTTTCCTTCTAAAAACGTTAAGTAAAGGACAGCAATGTCAGATTTAGAATGTAAAGCAAGTTATAAATGTACCATTGAATGAGCTTCCATTTTTGCATAACCAGAAATAATGGTGTGCACGTAAGACTGAGGCCAGAACTCAGTCAGGCAAGTGCTACAGTTAAAAAGGAAATAATTTAAGAAACTGGAGGACTTAAGCCTGATCTGATAATGCATGACTGAATTTTGGCAGGAAAGCAAAAAACTAGCTCCAGCAGATATCACATTGTTGAGGATGCCTGAAGTGTTTATAAATCATAAAGTTTGCTTTTTAAAAACTCCGGCTCAAGCTTTCACAGTTTCTGCTATCATCATGTCAAGATTTTGTGCATAAATACCCTTGCTCCTTTTTACTCTGTATGAGGCATAGAGTTTTCAGAATATTTGGTGTTAGAGACTCAGATCAGCAAGGTTTGGAGAAAAGGCAGAACCAGCAGCAGTTACACTTCCTTTCCAAGCCGTGAAGCTGCTGTTTTTGCTGGCAGATGAGTTAGACAGAAATGCCCCCATCCCTCTCGGCAGAGGGCAGTGGTAACCTTACTCAAACATCACATTGCTTTTTGCTACTGAACTGAAATCAGCCTTGAAAAAAAAAAAAATAAGTGAAGCCCTACTGCGAACCAGTGAGTTCCTGGCTTCCTCTCCCAGCTCAGAAATTCAAGTGATGAACTTCTTGCCACGACCAAGCAGGAGGTGCAACAGCCAATTTAATTGCTGTGATTCCATTGCTGAAAGGGAAACTTGCATTATTTTTCTGAGGAGGAAATAATTTTGCCTTTCCCTACCATTTTCGGTAATAGAATGAATCTTGCCAGCTGGGATGGTGTAATAGTTGGGGTTTTATTTGTTTAAGTTGAGGAGGTTATTTCTTCAGTATGTTTAAAAAGGAGGAGATCCTTCTAGTCTGGCTAAAACTCAAACCATGAGAGGTATTGAATCTGTATAAATACTGCCTCACCCCACTAAACTGAACGGTGTTTTCTGAAGTTGTTCTTTACCCTCTTTGACACATCATCTTTCTGTTGGGCTCGGAAACAACTTCACCTGGGTCCCAACCACATTATATAATATCACTGCTCTCCTTGTGACACCAGTTCAAACCAACCTCAGATTTATTCTGCAGCATACTCTGCTGCTTATTAAAAATGCATGAAAATATTGAACTGCCTCAATGAGAGGGTCTCTGAAATTGTTTCAGCAGGAGTACATGGAATTAAATCTGCAGTCAACCCTGGAAGAGTGACTTCAGAGAGATGCATTCCAGAACAAACAGATCCAGTATTGACTCTCCTGCATATAATGGCTTTCTAAATATTTTTGTGGAAACACAGCACTGAACTTGGCCAGCATCTCCTTCCCACTCCAACAGTAGCATCTGTACATGTTCCTTGTGACTCCACAGACTGCCAGCTGTGGACCCTTCCTTGCAAAGGTAAGACACAGCAGGTGGAATGGTACACATTTTATACCTAATTTAATGATGGCTTACTACTCTTGTGGTATTCTCTGCCTCTCACTATTTCAAAAGCATGTGTGTCCTTTCTCTTTTTCCTAAATAATCACAAACCAGTTTGCTATTGCTCTCCCCACAGCTGCTGAGGTGGAGAAAACAGGGTATGCCAGTATTTTCTACCAGTTCCTTGTCTCCCGGTTATTGGCTACCGAACAAATGTGCTGGCTGCTGATGGACATGGAAGAGAATTAGTGCTTATGGAATGACAGATCCAGGATGATTCCCAAGACAGCTGTTTGCAGGTAATCATGCAGTTCTACCTGTTCTGTACTTGGAAAAGTGCTGGTTCTGGGAGCTAATGTTCTGTGTGAAGTAATCAAGTGGGAAGGATGTGAGAAAGAAAACACTGAGGTGAGAACAGATCAGCCTCTTTGGAGGAGTATGAGATCCTTGGGGTCATCAAGGAGAGATCTTGCAAAGAAATGTCATGTGGGGCATATGGGGAACACCATGGAAATGTCCAAGAACATTGAAATGGCAGCTAGAATCATAATGCCAAAAGTGATTGATGGAAGACCCCAAAAAGTATGGGGACAGGGGGAAAAAATAATCCCCATCAAAACCAGGATATATTTCTCAGAGGAGAACAAATACCTCCATTAAGCCATGAAAGATTGAGTCTCTGCTGTAAACTAAGAAATAAAACAGGTTTTTACTCTCAGTGTCAGACATTTCCTCTTTTCCACCATGTTTTAATTTCTGCAAAAATAGATGACATGTACCAAAAGCCGTCCCAAGCAGGAGACATTTCTAAATCTGCCCAGCCAGCTCTTTGGCTGTCTCCATGGCAATGAGGCAGCACATCCTGCTGCTCTCCCTTCTGTGAGCACCCTTCCCAAGTTTGACATGGACTGACATCGCCGTGCCTTTGTGGCTCCCCTGCCAAAAACTTCCCTTTTCTCTGCTCAGGGCCAGTCCCATCTGTTCCTTCTTGCTTCTCCCTGATTTTGGAAACACCTGGCCCGAGAGGGAATCCATCCATTGCTTCTCTACTGCAATGACTCAGGCCAAGGAGGGACTGCTGCTGGTTGTACAAGTGGAGGGACTGGAGAGGGCAGTACTTTCCTGTTTGGGAAGAAGTTTTGGATGATGGTAAGAGAGAGCACTGCAGGGGTCAGGAGCATAAACAAAGCAGAAAGAAAGAAAATCCAGAGTTCTGTCTAGTCTTCCAAAAGAATCACACTGAAACTTGGCACCGCTGGCCATAGCAACAAATAGAGCAGTAAAGAATGTACAGACTTGGTACAATGCAGTGCTTATTGAAGGAGATGACAAACGTGAAGGAACCTCTGAATTCAGATAGATCTGTGTCACAGCTGAGTCTCTGGCAGCTCTCAACAGCATTTCACTGAAAGCAGAGAAAATAGAAATCAGAGTTACAAAGCTGAAAGAGACATTTTTGCTATTAGCTGAGGACTAGCAGAAATGGGAGGTTCTAATGGAACTACACTGGGAGGTGAAGCAATCTGCAGGGTTTGCTGCAGTTGATCTGCCTTGGGCTGAGTTGATGTGGTTACAGAAACATCTTTGTGCTCAGCACTGTTCCGTTGTTGGCCTAGTGCCTTGAGGCTTACATGCTTTGGAAATATGGATGAGGAGATGAAAACTTGAGCTTGTTTAAAGGATTTAAATCTGAAGATGGCAGGCCCAGGAGAGGGATTCTGAGTTCAGGCATGTAGGTCGTGCAAGAGAGGTCTTGTCTTCACCAGCAAGTTAATATGAAATATAGTAAAAGTGTTCCTGCTAGTTCAACCCTTGCCCACACAAAAAAATCCTTCATTGCAGAAAGTGTCTGGAGAAATATAAATTGACAAAGCAACCAGAGAACAAGGTAAACTTTGAGTGAATTCACTTCATCCTTTACCACTGCTGTTTCTCTACAGTAGGGACCCACGCTAGGGACCACCATCAAAACATCCACCAGTGCTCACTCCCCAGTTTTTCTACTTGTGCTTTCCTTAGTGGCTGCTGACACTGCTTTCTATCTGGGAGCTTATTCCCCCAGGTGTGAAAGGCTTCCAGTGCCCCCAATACCAATCACCCATCTTCAGCACGGAAGTCTCGGTTTTATTATTTTGCAACTGTGTCTAGCAAGACCTCAGTTTCCTGTTGCCTGCTGATCAGACACCAAGTTATGGAAGAATCTCTGGCATGATGCTACTGTTGTCTCTGATTTTTGGAGGAAGGATCCAGGCTGAAAGCTTTCTGGTGACGTTCCAAGTAAGCTGTCATGAGAAGAGAATCCAACGCCCAAGACCTCAGTGCTGAGGGAAAATCAGGGGTTTCATCTGCTCAGAGGAAAAGAGTAGAACTATAAATGCTAACTCAGTAACTCCCCAGGAATGAGCATGTGCCATGCTGAGAGTGAATGCATCATTAGCAATTCCCTGGGGCCGGATGTCTATTTCAGACTGCACAGTATAACAGCTCCAGGGAACGTACAACCAGAGGATGCTGATAATTTCACAGTTTCTGCTTCCCTGTGAGGCAGAAAATAGAAGTGCTCTGAAGCTCTTTCCCAGGAACACAGAAGTAACGTTTTCCAAAGCCATCAAAAGCAGAGGAAGATAGGTGTGTTCTCTGCAATCTGGGAGAAAGGGAAACAGAATAATCTGTTGCCGTGGCTGCTAAAGGAGGCTCTTGGTTGATCAGCAAGCTGTGTGGACTGAAGCAAAGGAACCTATCTCTTGCAGAGAAGATTTTGGGGAGACACATGACATTGGCTCAGGTAGACAGAAATCTCAGAAGCACAGAGGGTCCACAGTGGATTCACACCACACCAGTGCCTCCCCTCACAGCACAGATTAAAATGCTCCTAGTACCTCCAACCTTTATCACAGGCAGCCCATGGGAAAAACTTCCAGGGCAGATGACTCAAGGTAATTTGGTAGTGTGACTGCATCCTCAGAAAGAGCAGACAAACAGGGAAAGGCAGACAGCCAGGCGGTCTCTAGCACGCTGAGGTCAAATTCCCTTTTCTGTCACTCTTGCCTACTGGAAAGTTGAGGACGACAGAGAGGTACCAGACACACTCCTGTGTCTGCTGGCAGAGATGGGTGAGGCACCAGGCAGACTGAGACACGCTCGTGTGAGCACAACCATGTAATCTCTGCCATCAGAAAGACGATGCCCGGGTTTCGCTCCTGAATGTCTCAACTTCTCTGCATAGTTTGGATTGCACAGTAAATGCCTCGGCTGCATGAGATGTGCTGTTGGCTCTGGGGAGGCATTATTTCAGGTTGGCTGCAGCTGGGAGTATGTAGCATGACTTCAGGCCTCATTGGATGCACACTTGACAAGTTTTCTGCACTAACATAAAGGGAAGAAAGGTTTTCTTAACAAAACAAGGCTTATACAGTTGTCCTGTGTGTGCGAGGAAGGGAATGTCTGTCTCTCTGCCCCAGCTGTCTTTTTTCTCCCAGTAACTTTTGAACCTCTTGGCCAGTTTTATGCAAATCGGATGGAGAGACGAAGGTTCAAGAAATACTTGGTTCCAATGGCTTTTGTGAAAAATCCAGCCTAGTTAGAGGACAGAGCCTTAATTAATGCCCCGAATGGAGGAAACTTTTTTTGGAGTAAGAATTTAAGTTGGCAGCGATTGCTAGTCCAGTCTCCTGCTGAAAGCACAGCCAGCTTCAAAGTCAGATGAAGCTGCTC
This sequence comes from Daphoenositta chrysoptera, assembly GCA_013397915.1. Classification (NCBI taxonomy): domain Eukaryota; kingdom Metazoa; phylum Chordata; class Aves; order Passeriformes; genus Daphoenositta; species Daphoenositta chrysoptera. The sequence goes on along the minus strand of VZRO01001739.1, from coordinate 17,449 downwards.
AGGACCCCGTTTTGAAAACCTCCGAGGTGTCAGGAATCTACTCTGGACCTCAGCTTCACAAAACAAATATACTGAGCGCAACACCTTTGGCTCTGCTGATCAGAGAATTCATTTCTCCCTCTTTTAAAGGAGATTTAGGTGCGGCAGTCCATGGTAAAGCCTGTGGCAGTCCCCACACCGGGGAGTCCATAAGGCTCTGCTTATGTTAAATATATTTAACCAGCAGCTAGTTACTTTATTTTGGCATTCTGTGGTAGTTAATGATTCCTAGTACGAAGGTCAGACTCAGAGACACAAGGCTTTGTGTATCCCATTGTTTGATTTGCCAGAAGCTACAAGGGAAGGAGTGCTACTCTATATGAGTGGGAACTACAAGCTACATATCCAGCCTGACAAGCTAATGAGAACAAGTCATTCATTAACAGGAGACTTGCTGCTAGGCAAACACACACAGCTGGTATGGGAGAAGAATTTGGATGTGAAATGAGACAGCGTAGCTGGGTTTTTTATAAGACATTTCCTATTTCAGCAGTTTACAGTCTAAATAAAGACCACACAGAACACATTAAGAGCCTGATCAGAGGAAGATTTGGGCTTATGTCTTTTCTGAAAGGTTTGTTAATGAGCAGAGAGGCAGAATTTGTAAAGAGAATGGAAATATTTGCATGTTTAACAGAAGGAACAAGTTTTACATTTAAGTGAGATTTGATTACAAATGTAAATGCTGCTCTCTTGAGCACCAGTCTATTCTGTACAGACACACACAAATGCATTCACAGAAACATCTTACAAAACTCTGGTGCTTTCTCCTGCTTCAGTTGTACTATTACTTTTTTTTTTTTTTTAGTTTCACACTAGTAAGCATTTTTTACAGGATTAACATTAAAGTTGGAAACTGCAAAGCATGGCTATTTAATAACTGTGAGAGGAAAGAACACAGTGTCATTTGAAAGATAAAGTAAGCATTTAGAATTCTTGCATAATCAAATAAAAAAGCCTGTCAAGGAAGAATCTCTCCAGACTTTGTGGAATGAAACAATAACAATATTTTAGAACAAACTCTAGCTTTTAAAGTGATTTAACTGTTTAGGAACATTGCATAGAGCATGACACCCATCCATGGCCGGGGCACAAGTGGTCCAGACCAAGGCTGGATCCCTGCCATCCTAAACTTGTAACACAGAGCAGCAATCCTGCAAGAAGCTGTATCCTCAGGCTTCCTTATGAAATCAAAGATTATATTCAGAAGTGTGTACAACTGCAAACAATACTAGGAGTGCAGTCACTGTGGGATTCCTTATCATAACACAGGCACCTTCTGAAGACATGGTTTTCAGCATGATTTAGAAAAGGGAAGTGAAGGTGCTGGGGAAGATGGAGGGGAAGGAGATATTAGGGGAAAAACAAGAAGCAAAGAACACGGAGAGGAAGCACTGCTGATTCCAGAGTCTAATGATCTTTTCCAGCCTAAATGGCTCTATGATTCTAATTCCATCTTATTTTAGCTTCACATCCTGTTTTTAACGTAGCTTTACTTTGTTTTGGACTATCACAGAGGTTATACTAATTCACACACAGCACAGCAGTCATCAGAGGAATCTGTGCTGGGACGAGGCTGCTCTCTGAGGCACTGGTGGAAGAACTGCAGTACAACGTTGTGCTCTGAAGCATTTGCTATCACTTAACTAAATGTCAGCCCTCTGGATACAAACCTCTCGGGGAGAGGAAACAGAAAACACATGAAGAAAAGCTTCCATCTGCAAAACTAGAGAACCCCCTCACTGTCCTACTACTAAGCTACTAAGATTTTAAACTAGGAATCATAAAAATTAGGCTCCTAAACATAAATTAAGGCAAACCTGGAACTCTGGTGGCAAAACATTCCTATTGACCCACCTGCAGTTGAATGCCTAAAAGCCTGAATCATCACCAGATCTGTCAAGGGACCTCACATTACCTCAGCAAATGTACTTTATCAGTGATCATTGTGCAAGCTTAGTACTAATTTGCAATTCCCAACAGATGCAGAGACTTATCATCATTTTTGTTTGGTAGAGGCAACATTTTCCACAGAAAAAGGCAAACAAACAACATTCTTAATGTCTTTATTAGCATACTCTTCTACAGCCTTTGGTGCTTGGAACAGATGTTTGGGAAGGGTGATGCAGCTGTAGTACTCAGAAAATATATTGGACAGGAAAGAAATTCCTGAAGAAGTCCTATAATCTCCTTAATTCCATCTCTCCCCACCTCTGGCTTCACTCTGCTGGAGGCTGTGCAAGGCTGTGTGTTATACCCTGGTGGGTGCAGCTCCTGCAGAACCTCAGCACAGCTGATGTGCTGCTGCTGACCGTTGACAGATACACGCACAAGCGACACAGCTCTGATCTGTGAGGGTGCTCAGTTATACAGCATACCTAACCCCAAAACACAGGCCCAAATAAAAGAAGAATGGGGATGCCTGAGATGCTGTGGTGAGCTGGCTGTCTCTACACACTCATCTTTTCCACTACAACACCATGTGCCTAGCTCTTTTCCCCCTATGCATGGAGCCCTTCGTTCGCTGTCTCTCCTGGTCGGCATCAGTGTTTAGACTTGTGGCAGTGTCAGAAGAGTGGTCTGAATGAGGGCAGTGCTGAAGCAGCGGAAAAGACAGAACAAAAGGCTGCTTGCACAGAGGAGAAGGATGATTTGAGTGGTGGGATGCAACGTTTGTGGGAGTGTGTATGTGTAGTTTTTATTTTATCTATGGTGGAAGAAAGAGTTATTGACAGAGGAAATTTCATCTGCCAGGGGCTGCATGTGAACCCTTCTGTGCTGTCGGGCAAAAACTGTTACTTCCCCAGAAGGCTTTTATCTTCATAGACTCTCACTGAACAGGCATGAGAGTACCCCAAGCTATCCTGCATGCATTGTACATAAATGCTAATTTAAATCATAATAATGATTCAAAATAATTTATAAGACAACACTGAAGCACTACCTATTGTGCCATGACAGATCTGTGCAGATCTTTTAAGAGCTGTCAGTCAGAGATGAAAGGGTGAGCATTGGAACATGTTACACCAAGAAATGAAGTCCTCCTTTGATACGGCTCAGCACTTACAGGCTTTCAACATTTACTGCAGAGTAACTAACCTTGTGTCACAAAGCCTTCTTAAATCTTTCTTTTTTGATTTAAATCCTTTCCACAGGACCCCTGGGTGGCTGAACCCCTGAAGCTAGGTGGCTGCCTGGTATCAGGCAGGTGCAGCCCTGAGTGGTAGAGGGACACAGAGCAGCACTGCCCCGGGCCATGTGGTAGGCACTACCCATTGCCTTGCAGAATTCCCAGGGGAGCTACAGCTGTCCTGAGCTCCACAACTTGTTCTGACACTGCAATAAAGGCACAAAAATCCCAACATTCACACAGGTATCCCTCCAAATGCCTCAATCAGGCCTCTGCTCTTCTCCACACTTAGCAAATACATCTGTGTCCTAAATACCAGTCAAATATTCCACACACATCTGTTTCTCTGTATAGCTTTGGTATACAGAAGATACATGATCTGGAAGAGGAGCAAAGACTACTGCTAGAATTAATTTTTAAGCTGCCACCAGCATACTGCTAGCTAATTTTTCCTAAGTTACAAATAGAAACTGCCCAGTTAACTCAACACTCAGGCTCAAGAGTCTCCAACTTGTCCACAGGCTCCTTCTGGCACAGAACCCATACTTCAGGCAGATGACAGTGAGACTGTCATGCACAGCATTACGTAAGACTGCTCAGCCAGCAATTTTTTGAGTGTGTGATTTTTGGAGCACGCTGTGGATGGGGAGCAAATGCATTGCCAGTGCTTATAAGAAGCTTCAAGAACTGGATATACCATCAATATTTAAAGTCAGTTCAGAAGTGTTTCTAGAAATACCACATTTCTTGTCAGGCATATGACTGTAACCTCAGTGCTGCCTGAGTTCCTTGGTCCTTTTAATCCCTTACTTGAACAGCTCATGAACGGCAGATTGGCTGGAAACCCAAAATCGCGAGGACAGTAACTGTTACTGATGGCTCATTAACGCACCGTACCAGACCTCTTCACAAGAAATTACCCTTGATAAACAACCTGTTCCTGATGCTTCATGAGGCTGATAACATCACAGCTCATAAAAATAGATAGCATTGGTGCAGGTTTTACCTCTTGGCTTTGCATGGTTAATAGCCATGACACTCTGTGAAGTAAATACTTACTAGCTTCCATTTTAACAGTAAAGAACTGTTAAAGGCTCAGAGCACAGAGTCCTTTTCAGTTTGGGGAGTTTCCTGCTTATATCGCCATTGCTGTTCTTGCAGGGACTCTAGAAGAGCTGTCACCAACAGGGCATCCCCTGTTTACATGACACCATAAAAACGATGTTGCTGAGGGGACCAAGTGGGGCACAGTCTGAGGTTCTGGCTTGTTTAGCACACAACAAGCAATGGCTGAGGCTCTGGGTTTGAAGCTTTTTTTACAGGGTACGGCATAATCTTAAAAAGCTATTATAGAACAGCAAAAACCCCTTGCTGCTGCCCTCTTCTCCTCGAAACAGGCCTTCTTAGAAAGTCCCTGCCTGACTCCATCCCCAGGAAAGATGGTTTTGTGTGTCAGACAAGTTTTCTGCAGTTGGACAGCAATGTAACCCACAGCGAGCTGTTCTATGCGCAGAAGGTGCTGGGAGAGAAAATGAGAGATTTCATGAGATCTGAGGAATAAGAACAGTGTTTAAATCCAATTCTCCTTGGTGCACTTGCATATAACAGTCTCTTGACACTTGCATCGTCTTTTAAAATACTAATGGCCTTCCTCTGGATAGCTCTTCATGATGAGCAAGTAAAAGGCATTAGGAAAGAAAACCAGTATTTCTGTTGATTTTTAAAGAGTGGCTCTATGCTGTGTGGCAACTGCAAATGGCACGAGGGAGTTCTGTGTTTGTTGTCTCTACAGGCTCCAGAGAACATTTATTTTGTTTACAAGGCAAACCATTTATAAATGCCAAATCCTGCAAATTCGAGCTGGAACGAGACCAGGAAATAGCTCCACTTCAGAGTTTACCACAGGCTGGTTCTGCCTGAGACTGTCCATCCTGCAGGAACACCCTCTGCTCACATGCACATAACCATGTCCGCACAAGGTCCCAGACTTGGCACCATGTGGCCCGTGCTGCCCCTGGATGTTCCCAGCACTATTTTAAGAACCGTTTTGTTGTGTGTTATTAGCAGGTCTGTTCGTAATTCCTGATCTCCCCAGTGTTCTTAGTCCATTAATTTAGTGAGCTAAAGCATTTCTGGCTCCACATGTTCCTCATTCCCATTTACTCCATCCAGCCTGTGTCAGAGTACACATCAGTCCAGTGCGATGAGCCACCCCTATTTTAGGCAGAATTATTATTGCAGCAGGCCACAGTTTGAGCACATGCACCAGTATGGACAGTACCTTGTGACCCTGGGAAAGTAGAACATGAGCTTAGAATTCCTCTCACTGAAAAATGGCTTTCACAAAGCTCTGAGAAGGATGTCTCCTCACCTTCCCACCACAGGACAGCGACACAGAGGTTGGAAGCTGGTTGGCTCTGAGTGTCACCAAGCCAATTTGTCACTGTCACATCAGTTCTCAGTGGTAAAGGCATCTGAGGGGAGCAGCATTGTGGCTCATCCAGGATGAAGCAACATTACCAAGACATTGCTGAAATAGTTGCTAGCATGGAGAGATGAATACTTCCAACTGCCCAGGTACTCTAAACTGTGACAAGCACCATTATCTTTCGGGATGAAACCTCCTGCCTTCTGCTTTGAATTGTCGTGCCTTATGCTAATATTACAGAAAGTGAAAAGAGATGGTTTTCTAATTAGTTACAGAATTGAGTATATGTTCAACCACCCAACAACAAGATGCTGCTGCCAACCACTCCTGGTGTTATTCACGCAGCAGTGCTTTCCTCCTCCTCCTCCATGCCCTTGGCCAGGACAACAGGTCCTGGCGGGAGCCCGAGGAGTCAGCCCGGAGCCTGGTAACCCACGGAGATCACAGAATCAGTTGGGTGGGAAAAGACCCCTGAGATAATTGATTTCAACCTATGACCTGACACCACCATGTCAACCAGACTATGGTGAGTGCCACATCCAGTCTTTCCTTAAACACCTCCAGACAGTGACTCCACCACCTCCCTGGGCAACCCCATCCTAATGTCCAACCTAACCTTCCCCTGGCACAGCTTTAAGACTGTGTCTTACCACCCTGTCCCAGGTTGCCGGGGAGAAGAGGCTGACCCTCGCCTGGCTACAACAACCTCCTTGTGCACGGCTTGGGACAAGCCCACGGCCGCTCCCTTCCGCAGCCGGGCACATGGCCCTGGCTTCACCTTCACACCTGCTCAGGTTTGTAGACAAACCAGCCCAGCTGTAGTCCACAGGGAGAGTGTTGCTTGGGCTGGGCCAGCCTTGAGGCCACGGCCATCGCTTGACAGAGTTCAAGAAGTATTTGGACAACACTCTCAGGCATATAGTGGGGTTCTTGGGGCTGTCCTGTGCAGGCCCGAGAGATGGACTCGATGGGTCCCTTCCAACTCAGGATATTCCATGATTCCTCTGGGCTGCCACTCGTGGCCGAGATGGGAGGCCTCTCCTGGGGTGTGATCTGGTGAGTCACCCGGGTGGGCTCTTGCCCCTCAGCCCACCTCCATGTGCATTCCCTCGTGTGCCCACGCCCACTGGTGTGCCCGCACATGGCAGTATCAAGAGCATAGTGCCAGACTCTTTTCAGTGGTGCCCAGAGACAGGAGGAGGAGCAATGGCCATAAACTAAAACACGCGAAATTCCACCTCAGCATGAGTAAGAACTGCTTTACGTTGAAGGTGGCAGAGCACTGGAACAGGCTACCCCGGGAGGGCGTGGAGTCTCCCTCTCTGGAGACATTCCAAACCTGCCTGGACGCGTTCCTGTCACCTGCTCCAGGTGACCCTGCCTTGGGCCGGGCTGATCCATGGAGGTCCCTTCCAACCCAAACAACTCTTGAGATTCTGCGTGCCCCGGCGGGGCGGTCTGG
>VZRO01001739.1:0-10371 GCA_013397915.1 Daphoenositta chrysoptera | reverse complement strand
GGCTGGGGGGGGGCGGCCGCCCTCCCTCTGTCCCAGCCTCCCTTCCTCCCTCCCTCCCTCGTTTCTTCCCTCGCTCCCTCCCTCGCTCCCTCCCCTCCCTGGGCGGACCGGAGGCGGCTGCGGGAGCCGCTCCGTCCCCGCTCCGCCGGCGCTCTGTGGTTTAAGATGGCGGCGGGGGCTGCGGAGGTGAGCCCGTGAGCCCCAGCCCGGAGCTCCGCGGGAGCCGCCGGGACCGGCCGCGGGAGGGCNCGGCGGGAGGCGGCCGGGCGCTCCGCAGAAGGAGGATTCAATGTCTTCACCCAGCACGGTGAGCGGCCGGGGCGAGGGGAAAGGGGCGCGATCGGTCTTCCTCCCCTCCCTCTTTTGTTGTGGTGGGTTTACTGGGGGAGGGGAGAGGCAGGCGGGAGGAGCGGGGCGGCCACGTCCCGGGGGATGCTCGCCCCGGCCGCCGCGTCCCGGGGGATGCTCGCCTTCGGAGGAGCTTTACCCCCCCGACCGCTGGAGCTGGGGAGCGGGACTGCCCGCCAGCCACAGCGGGAGCGAGGTGACACCGCCGGGGATCGGGACTTGTGGGGTTCGGTCGCTGTCACTGCGGCGATTCCGAGCTCTGGTTTTGTTTACAAAGGTAAAGGTAACATGTGTCTTGTCTGACTGTTTGCCGAGGCGTTTGTGACTTGCCGTTCTAGATCTGTGAGACTCTCTATAGCTCGTGACAGAGCAAACAATTTCGTTTTGACTGGGGTATTAGAGCTGCCATCTGATTCTCAGCTGAAGTTTTTGCCTGTCCACTTCTATTCTTATTGCTGTAAACCGATACCGGAAATTTTTCATGTACACGTTTCTAAGAGAGGTTACGTTTCTGTAACTTCTCTTAGAAGGACCCCCGCAACTTCAAATCTCCCTTTGTAACCATGTTTCTCTTTTTTTTGGTTTGTTTTTATACCTATTTGTGCATTATGTTAAAATGTTGCCAAGTTTTGTAAGGTAAAATCAACTGAAACGTGTCTGCCTTGACAAGCAGGTTGAGAGTAGATATGCGGATAAATCTCAAATCTTAAAGACCTGAATCAGCTCTGGAGAGCTTGGTTGCCTTAGCTTTAAGTGGAGAGAGAGATGTCAGTGTTTAAAAAGCAAGGCTGCTTCTGACAATACGCATTTTCTTTTGCTCAATAGAATGCACTCAGGCAATGATTAGGGAACGTGCAACCAGCAGTCTAAAAGTAAATATCATCTGCTGTGACTGCTGACATGTATCTATCAAAACAAGAGCACAGCACTAAATCTGGTTCTTAAAAATCTCAGTATTATCACAGCTTTTGAGCTCAGGGAGCAGTATCAGCTTTAAAGCCAAGAGAACGTGCTTGCTAAGTGCCTGACCCAAAATTAAAACTAGGAGTTATTTTATTGCAACTTCACGTTTTACTTTGTATTTTTGTACGTTAAAAGGCATTTTGGCTTAAACATTCCTGTCAGACTGCACATTCACAGTATTAAGGAGATCTCAGAAGTTATGCACATACCCCACTTCTTTTAGTGAGGTGTGTCTAAATCTTTAGTAGCAGAGCAAGAACGCTGTAGAGACTGCTATGTACACTCCTGCTAATGTCAAACTGTGTTTTCATGTTTTGGTACCAAGATGAGTCTTTGGTTCCTGCTCTTACAAGGCAAGGACAGCAAGGACATTTGTGGGAAGTGCAGTGCAGCATGTGGGAATGTGTAGTGACTTCCCAATAACACAGTTGACACTGACTCAAGCGCTTCTTTTCGTTATTGCTGCATGTTTTGGTAGTAATTTAGTTCAGCATCCTGAACAAATCCTTCTAGCTCCTCCCTCCACCCTACTAAATTTCAAAGGTAGAAGGTAGGGAGAATTATTTACATGTAGTGGCAGGGAAATGGAGAGGAAAAGCTTTCTGAAGCATGCATGCACACCGAGAAGACAAATTATGTGCCCTGCCAGCCCTTCTGCTCTGTCTTCCATAGAACTAGAAACAAGAATGAGCCTGGAAGGCCAACACACTGAATAAAACTGTTCAGTGCCACATAAAAAGAACATTGCTCTGGGATAAGAGCGATGGTATCTTTCAAAATAATTTCTCTACTATTTATATTGCTTGGGTTATCTGCTTCAGTGGTAAGGTAATGGATGTAGCTTTACTTAGGTTCTTGTTGTTTCTGTTATTTTTTTGCAGACTGTAAAGGAAGGTGTGTTTTAAAAACAAGGTACAGCTTTTTATTCTGTTAGATTATGTAGAAGGGGTGGGACTCTTTGGCAACCCAGTTTTTGAGAGTTTCAGAGCAGGCTTCAAACTCCTTTTCTGTCTTGGTGAATGCCTCAGCTGTGTTAAATTGTTCACCAATTCCATTCACGTTTTACTAGGAATGAGTGAACAAGTCAGTATTAATAATCTGTAGCAAATGCTAATAAAAGTTGTGTACCTTTTAAAATACTTGTCTTGGGCAAAAACTAAAATGTGTAGTGTTCCTGAATCTGGAATTCACTTCCTTTGTCAGAGAAACTGTTTCCTGTGATCCTGACTCACCTTGTGCAAGGAGATTTTTTTACCATCAACTTGTATTCTTATTTTTCATTTAATGACCTTGCTCTCCTGTTTTACTTAGCCAACAGCAAGCCACGTTTTCTTTAAGTCATATGCTTCTGCTGCTGAGATGCTCTGGTTGCTGGTGGTGTTACTTGATCCAGATTCCTCTTTTCTAGTAATTTCTTTCTGAACTCGACCTTCCATCCTGTTTCTAGGACATATATTCACAGTGTATGAAAAGTGGTGGCAAAAGCACAGGATTGTGGGTTAGCACTCTTGGACCAGTGGCTAAAGCAGCCAGTCACAGGATGAGGCTGGATTATCTCCCTTCCTTGGCTTTCCTTGATGCAGTCATGGGTGTGAAGAAGACAACCTGTTGACTGTATGGGAGCCTTGCAGGTATAAATCCCTACCTCATGTTGGCAGCTTTCCTACCACATTGTGCCAGCAGCAAACCTCGCTGAGTACTCCTGCCAAAGTTAGTTTTGAGGGGTTGCTTCTTCTGGATTGTTCATGCAAAGGTTGGAAATAAACAATGTTTTCAGCCTCAGACCCATTCTGCTACAGAATTTTGAAGAACAGTTTGAGTCAAATCGATGAAGTGTAAAACCCTTTTCACTAAGCTACTGGAAATCTGAGACAAACATTTTCACCCAGCTAACTTGAACCATAAACATCCTTGAAAAATCAAGAGATTGAGTAGAGCCAGTTTGTCCCATGCTTGTTTACTGTGTTGCAGTTCGTGTGGCAGAAGCTCTACCAGAGAAGCACTACTTTGGGGTGTACTTTTGGAACAAGCAAGGAATTTGAAGATGTCTTCTGTTTTATGGAAAGAACAAGGACATCTGTATTGTGGCACCCCCCTATTCCATCATGAGAACAGACACCTAGACTGCTGGGGCTTTCAGCTCGCTGTGGTATTGAGTTCTGTGAGCACTGCTGTGACGTTGAGCAGAAAGGCCCTAAGCAAGCTGATACACTGGTGTGATCCGTTAGTTGTGGAGCAGAGTTCTCTGGGATGCAAAAAGATAAGAACAGAATTTGCAGTCTTCTGCAATTAGCGCTTCAAAACACCCCTTTGTAAGCATCCCTGGCTTGTAGTCAGTGACTTATAAAAGCAGGCAGTGGATCATAAGTATGTTGGTTGCTGTTAGTGTAGTAGAAAGGACGAGTGTGAATGCAAGGGTTGTTCAAACGCTGGTGTTCCCATGTGCACTCCATCGGAATTCACGAGTACCACGGGGGCAACAACTCGAGAGGGAAGAGCTGCAGTGAACAGTAGTTACAATCAAGTTCTTACAGATCAGTGCAACCAGAAAAGACAAGAAATACTTGGTGCCATTCCAGGATGAGCTTTCCCTTCCAGAGGAGGAACAGGGGAGAGAAGAGGGAAGTGGGTTATCTCCTTATCCTTTCAGAGATTTGTTTGAGGAAAGGGGCACAAGCCACAACAACCAACAACTTCCAAGTTGCACGGACTCTACTCTGCTCCTCGTATGACCTTTGAACAGTGGCACTCCTAATTTTCTCTCAGAAGAGCACTGATAACAGGCTACTGTACCAAGATACTCTTTGGAATGGAGTTAGCATGCTTTTCATCTCCAAAAAGACTTGCTGAGTGTTGTAGAGCACATACTGCAGGAAAATCAGATTATTTAAATCCTGGCTGGGAAGCCTTTGCAATACCTGTTTGCAATACTGCCACAGTTGCCTTGGTGATATATTTTGGGGTAGTGGAAGGCTCTGCCACACTTGAGCTTTTGATCCAGCAGGCGCAGGACATTTGTTCCCTGTTTTGTTTTCTGGAGGAGGAGTTTAGCAACCTTTTACTATGTGCATCAAGGTCAGGCAAGATAAGCCTATACTTTTAAAAATAAAATTATCATTAAAGCTCCCCTAAGGCAGTCAGAGTGCTATGACACATAATAAAAACATTCTAAAATAGGAAGAAGCATAAATAACACTGCCCCTTTGAAATTCAGTGAAACTGAAGGGCTGGATGCAGGAAAATGGAAAGAAGGGGAGAAAATAGGGTCAGTTTAACAACTGCACTTTGTGGGCTGCCTAAAATGTTCTTTATTTTTCATCCCAGTGAAATGCAGCAAGCTGGGGCCAGAGCTACTTGCCCACAGACTTTCCTGTCAGTAAATGCCCCGTGCAGATGGAATATAATCACTGTATTCAGTGCCTGGCTTTTTGTACTGTAAATCAGAAATCTTGTGGGACCACAATGTATAAATAACTCTTAACTAATTATTTGGGGAATAAAGGATAGTTCAGCTGAGTGTCTAGAGGAACATCCCGTGTAGAACATGAATTTATAGGCGTGCTCTCTATTGCATCCTTCTCCATGATATCTAAATTATTCCTGCAGATCCACTGCATTAAACATTGATTTTTATACATTGTGTTAAGCTGGGGTTTTTGCATAATGAATTTTGCAAATGAGAGGAGACTTCCAGCTTGATGGAAGGGACAATATAATACTGGCTACTGATCTAATTCTTTTCACATAGACAAGGAACATAGTCTGAAGAAGGTAAGACTGAAATGAAATTATTTCAAAAGGTTTTACTCAGAACTGACTTAAAAATCAAATTTCAGAGCCCAGACATATCTCCAACTTCTCAGTTCTCCCCGTGTAGCAGATGGTGTGGTACAAGTTGTTCTAGCAATATTTCACAAACTTGCAGTTGCTTGCAAGTGCAATGTTTTGCAAAAAAAATTTGTGGGATTTTTTTCAGAATGAAGGACATGGCAAAGTGAACAAATCATTGGGAAATGAATAGACACACAAGCAAATTGTTATAAGTGGCTTAAACCATCTTTGTTTATTCTAGCAGGATCACCAGCTCACATAATCAGAGTGGGGAGAGTTGGACCATCTCCTGGAGATGCTCTAGCAGGGCTGGCTTCAGGAATATTTTATGGCTGGTACTGATTACAGATTCTGGAATAGTAAGCTTGAAATCGTGTTTTCTCTGGTGTTCGGGAGGAGTGACCTGCTCTGTGACCCACTTCAGTGTATATCATGTTTGTTTGTTCCTAAAGCAGGCCAGTCCTTGCTGAAGTCAAACTGTACTTTTTAGATCCTTGTTTTATGGCTAAAGCCAGATGATCGTTAGGATGATTTATTCTAGCTCATTTCTCTTAGTTGTCACAACTTAATGTTTCCAGAATACTTACTATCCATAAACTGCCTTCTAAGTACTGCTGACAGCTGACTAATTTACAGTCATAAGAAACTATCTAAATCCAACTAATACAATCCAAGAAACAGCAGTTTGTACTCACTCTGGTGCGGATGCATGCAGAGGTTGTTAAAAGTGATACAGCTGGGTTTTGTCTGGTGACTTGCAAAGCTCGATTTCACCTGGTTGTATTTCAGAAAGCCAGGGATGGATGACCACAAACCAAAGCCTCAGGTGCATTCTATTTCCAGCCTGATCTCCCACATCCCAGTTTGCCAAACCGTTAGCATTGCTTCCAGCAGTGTGTAATTACGAGTGACGCAAGGTTTGTTGTGCAAATGGCCCCAGGACTGGCTTTGCAGGTGATTCTGCAGTGTAGGTGTAGAGTTTCCTTCTTAACAGCATTCAGAATATTTCTTTACTGGTAAAGAAATATTTCTCATAGTTGTTGGGGCCACTAGCAGCCTCTTTGCCTCCACAAAGCAGGAAAGAAAAGCTTGTGCTGTGGGGTAACAGCATTGGCTTGCTGGGTCTGAGGTCATGGTTTTCTCACCGTTACTGCATCATCCTTCACATTTCTCTGGCTTTGTGGTTATGAAATACTTTATTTTAAAGGCTGATCTTGGTATTACCCATAGAGATTATTCTCTCTAGAATAAGTTACACTTACAAAACCATTGAGGCTTCCTGTTGGTAACGCTATAAACCACAACAACAAAGCTTAGTTATATTACCCGGATCTGCTTAGGAAGTTGCCTGTGCCTTGTGGGCTCTCTGGAGAGACATGTGCATCTCCCAGTACGATTGCTTGTCTGCAGCTGGCTATAAATGAACTTTTTCATAGGTGGCTTTCAGTACCAGCTAATTCAGCAGAGGAATTTTTAAAAAACAGCCCTAAAATAACTTTGCCTTTTTTGAGGGGGAGACAAAGATGTACGGAAGTACTTCACTAAAAATTAAATTAGTTTTATTTCAATCTTCTAGTCCTCTTTAGAGGTCAGTTAAACATACTGCTTTTAAGACTGACCTTTTCAAGAAATTCCCTTCCTCTTCTATCCTTCCTACCCAAACATTTTCCTTAGGATCTTAATATTACTAAGATACTTCATTTAAAAATAACTACATGTATTAATAAACTTGAAGCTTCACTTACATTAATATGAAGGTTTTCTATGACAATAGTGATGTAAGAATTGGGACTACAATTATGGAAGAAAAGTAGCTCTTAGATGAAGGAACATTCATTTTTCTATAGGACAACATGGCTCATCCTTTAATTTATAATGCTACTGAGTTGGATTTTGGTCTCTTTCCTAGTTTGTTTGGTGTTTTCTTGTTTTTATTATTTACTGTTGAAGTGAAACAGAAGTAGCTTCTTCTTGTTATCAACTGTATATTGCAAAGGCATAGGAACCATCTCCTGCTGCTCTTGGGTCAAATTAGCAATTGAATTATAGGATAAGAGGATGAGAACATTCTGGATTTGTGAGCCTGTACACCTCCCTGTCCACTTCTCCTTTGTTTCTCTTATGATAATCCCAACAACAAAGCATCAGGTATGGCTTGGCTATTCCTATTTGTTGTCATCTCAGCTAAGGTCAGCACCATGGCTAATTTTGAATCAGGTATCAGGCTTGCTTCCGGTTGAAAGAAATCGTGTGAGTACTGGCTAAATTATATGAATATTTTACATATTGGAACACGGAGCATAGATCGTTAAGTGTTCCTGTTTTTCAGATTCTGTGTTCAATGAGACTCATATTTTTTCCAAAAGTTAGCTGCAGAGAGTAGTGTGCCTCAGAAAACACACCAAAACATACAGGAATTGCAAAGTGAAGAGACGTTCCCCCATCACAAATCTGTGTACACTCCAACATGGCCTAGGGTAGGAGCTTGTTTGAATATTGTCATATCCAAGTAGATTGGTATTACCTCCTACATTAACCCTGAATATCAGGGGTCTAAAAGGTGTTTGCAGAGCACAGATCTGTTTTCTAGACAAAACCCCGAAATATTTGTACATTCTAATTTCATAGACCCTGGATTGTGAAGATAACCCTTCAAACCCAAGCCGGAGTGTAAATTAATATAATGAGGCCTTCCTTAGCTTGCAGGGTCAGCTCAGTTTCTCAAGATTATTTCCAGGCCTTTGCTGCTCAGGGTCGGTTTTGCTAACCAGCAGTGTCACAGAGTTAACAAGACTGTTCAGTTCTGCTGCTGCTGCTATTCAAAAACCTGTGGGAGGCTGCACGGCTGATGAGAATATCAATTTTGCATTGCTGCTTAGGAAAGCCAAGAGCAGAAGTAGAGAGAAGGTACAGCTACACTGGTATTTCTGAAAATTGCTTAATAATACAAGGAAACTGGAAAGATTATTTAGATAGGCCTTGAAGGGTTTTAAAAATAAGAAATTTTAAAGTGTTATTTCCCACCCAGCAATCTGTCAAAACTGGTCAATTAATGAAAGTATAGTGACTGTTTAGCAGTAAAAAACCCTGTTTTGTACAAGTCTTTTAAAAATTGATACAAATTGGGTCATCTAGGAAGAAGGAAATGGACTCCAAGAAATCTGAATGACCTTGAAGATGTTTTGAATAGTGATATAGCTTCCTTCCTCCATTAGGTCACTGGGTGCAGCAGAACACAAGGTTATACAGGCCTGAGCTGGTTTGCATAAACATGGACTTAATGCTTGTGTTTAATGCAGTTTTTTCTTAAAAGACAAGTTTGAATTGAAAGGCTTTTTTCTGTGTTCACCATTCCCTTCAGTACAAGTGACAAAGAAACAGCATCCGTTGTCTCAGAGCTGATTTGTGGTTCATTTTCTCTTGTAAATTAAGTTTTTTAATCTATAAACTGACAAAAAATGTCAGTCTAATAGGTGGCAGCTCTCAGGCTCAGTTCCTAGGTGCTAAAGTTAAAATAGCAAATTTTTCAAACTTGAACTGTAAATTGCTGAGTGTGCTGTGTGTGCTCTTTGGAATATTGTTGATTTTAATATGCGGAGTCTTGGTAAAGTTGCTCTTACAGTGGCAACCTGATCAAGGCATAAAGGCTGTGGCAGAGGTGAGACCTTGAACAGGTGCTCTGAAAGTGGTTTCTTTGATCATTTTGTGATGATATCACTCAATTTTGGTTTGTTTTCAAACCTGCTGTTCACTGACTTGGATAGGCATCAAGTAAGCCTGATGAGCTTTGTCATTTGTGGCAGTAACATATCCAAGCAGTGAGAGCCACCTCTCTGCAGGCCCCACAGGATTCCTGTGCTCTCCCCTGCCTCGGAAGATGAGTGGGGTTTTGGGAGGTTTTGTCATCTCTTTCTGGGCCAGGGAGATGTCTAAGCTTGGGGAGGGATGAACAGAGCTTGTGTAATCAATACCAGTGTGAAACCTGTGCTCTGGCCTAATTACTCAGTGAAGCACACAAAAATACTTTTTCACTAGTCATCAATTGTATGCTCATTGTCTGGGGTTATGTTTTTGGGTTTACATCATTTTGATTTATGTTGGGCTTTTTGGTTTGTTTTTGTTTTTAATCCCAAGAACAAACAGAGAAAGCAGAGGTACTTTATGAGATTAAAAAGGCTTTATCTACGGAAGATCCTTAGAATAAATAGGAAAATGGCACTGTTTTGTAGTGCTGGTGTTTCAAGTTATATTTAGTCTTTTTTTTAAATTCAGGATCTTAGAAAAACCCAATGGATATAAGGTTTGCAACATAGATGTGGGGAAGGAGCTGATTTTTCATGTTAGAAGAAACTGGGATTTTTATTTTTTTTTAACTAATCTAATAAATTTGAGTCTAGTATGAACTACAGAAGAACAACAAGCCCATTTTTCATATTTTGTTTTCTTCCAGAGATGCATTAGATACCTTAGGATTGGTTAGCAAACTCAGTAGGTGCTCAGATGATGATTGGAGTGGCCTGGCCTTCAATAGCTATCCTGTGAGACCAAAGTCTAGCAGGCTTAACCATTGTTACATCCATTTAGGTAGATAATGTTTTCACTTTTAGCTCACTATAAATAAATATACTCAAATTCTTTAGGAGTAAAATGTACATAAAGAATGTGCTGTCCTCTAAATCAAACTCATTGTTTGTGTGGTAATTCTTGCACTTAGTTAAAAATACAGTTGTGCTTTGAAAAGTTTAAATAGGCCACAGGGCTTACATCTGTCAAAACTGAGGTCTGTAGTCTCGTGCAGAAATTGAAATTCTTATTTTGGTGTGAATATGTCTGTATAGCTTCCATCTACCTTGTTGTCAGAGAGTTAAGCTAAATTTGAACGAGATACTTGGTAGGTGTCTTTCCATCCACACACAAGCTTGCACCATGACAGCAGAAGTGCAGTGACTTTTTTCTGTGTGCCACGTAAGCATTTCTGCTAAATAAAACACCTTTTCCTCAGCTAGTGGTTGGTGGCAAAGCCTAGAATTTGTCCTAGGGGCAGCCTGGCTATAATAATAATGGAATAATGCTCAGCTGGGCTCCCAGAGCCTGCTCTGCCCCAGGTGGGGACTCAGCCCTGCTCTTACACTCACTGTGGGCCTGTGGAGCATGGAATGCTCAAGGCAACGTAATAACTGCAGGCTGTAGGGGCTCAGGTGAGTTCTGCTGGTCTGGCCGTGTCCCCCC
>VZRO01001738.1:52778-98712 GCA_013397915.1 Daphoenositta chrysoptera | reverse complement strand
AAGTATATAAGTATATAAGTATACTTAAATATGAGTATATATATATACCAGCACACACATATATAAAGTATGCAAGTATATATAAATGTAAGTATAAAAATATAATTATTTTATAAGTAAATTGCTTTAAGAACTCACAGTAAAAAAGAGGTTGTTAGGAGATACTAAGCATATGGATTTACAATTA
Organism: Daphoenositta chrysoptera; assembly: GCA_013397915.1. NCBI lineage: Eukaryota > Metazoa > Chordata > Aves > Passeriformes > Daphoenositta > Daphoenositta chrysoptera. The sequence continues at coordinate 98,525 of VZRO01001738.1, read as the reverse complement.
TTTAAAGACGATATTTGAGCCATGCAATTTTATATTTCCAAAATGAAGGAAGATTGATCTGTTGTGAAGGATTTTGCTGGACATAGTCTTTAATTCAGAGAAGAAAAAGGAGTGATTGGGAAATGCCCATGAAAAATTTGAGGCTGTTTTTGATTTTGAACAGAGTGTAAGAACACCAATACACATTTGGGTTTTTTTCTGATCTTTCTCTTTTGCCCTTCCTGTGGTGGTGTATTTGTGCCTTGCAATGCTTAATCCTCTAAATTTCATTTCAGTATTTGTATCCTGCTGCTAGATTTTTATCCACCTACATTGTTAAACAGATAAATTGCTAAATACTGACATTAAAAATATATATAAGGCTAATGTTTTCATTTCTACGTACAGTGCAGTGCAATTTAGCCCTTGAAATCATTAAGTGGATATAAGCAAGTCATGACTTATGACTGGCAAGACATACTGGAAAGCTGTCTCATGTATAGGCAGCCTGGGTTATTTTCAGACATTTCAGCATGTTTTCTGTAACCCTGTACCTGTACTGATCTAAAAAAAGAAATGAAGAAAATAAACAGTGGTTTTTGTTTTTTTTTTTCATAAAGAGGTTTTGAAAGTGATCACGCTAAACTGCAAATTAAAATTGCACTGCTTTTTAATAAAAAATATTCAAGTTTTATGATGTGCAAGATAAATATACCTTCACCTCTGCAACCAAGTTCCTAAGCAGAGGGTTAGAGACATCATAACGAGTTGCACGCACAGGATATCCAAAAGTTTGTTTTGACTGTATGCTGCAGCACAGTTTTCTCTAGTCTGGATGTATTTTTCATTTCAGAACAAATGACTAGAGGCGAGGTAGTCTTTCAGGTTTGTTTACTCTAACTTCTGCAGCACAGCAAACAAGGTTCCAGTGATGGGAATGGCCCACGTGAGTCAAGGTTATATATGTGGTGAGCAGTGTGAGGGGCTGGGAGGAAGAAAGATAATGATAAAAAGAAAAAAGGGAAACACCCTGCTCTTCACATCTGCAGTCAGTTGAAGAGTGTGGAGGGAGAACTAATGCCTGCACAGGAGCTGAGCGGGAGGTTAATTGGGATATAACAATTCACTGTGAAATTAATTGGGCTAACACTGATTTGTATTGTAGTATTTGATGTGGCAGTTTGAGATTGTGTGCTCAAACAATGGTGCAACATAATTATTCCAATGGAACATGGGCTATCACCTCAGATATTTTCAGGAAAGCACACTGGTTATAGCAGGGCAGATTTGTTGTGCCAGTCAGGAAAGTAGCAACTGTCAAATTTTGCAACATAAAATATTCAACCTTTAGTTAATGAAGAGCATTGGCTTAAATTATGACAAATTATGACTCAATTTTTGCCAAATTCAAGCACTGTAGAAGGTTAATGAAAACACACACAATAGCATACAAGAGATATGTGTTCGGCTGCACTTGTGTGCGTGCAGAATATGTAGAACTGCACATTTTCTCCTGTGTGCAGTCAGCCCTAGCTACCCTATGCCCATCTCTTCGAGCTTTGGACTAAAAAGCAACGACCCCATTAAAGGCCAGTGTGCACAAATTGTATTTTTATGTATTTCTGTCCTGCTCTACTCCTGTCCGGTTGTGTTCTACTCATCCCCTTGTGCTGCAGTGCTTGTACACTGTACACCGTACAAGAAAAATGTAACACTCAGAGAAACTTTATGATAAAAAGTTCTGAATGGATCCCACTGGGACAATATGAAAGCCACTGCTCCTCCCTGATCAAATTAATTACTGCTTGATAAATCACATGTGCATATTAGACATATGAGGAAAATTGGATTAACAGTCTATATTTCTGTGTAAATGCCATTAAGTTACTTTCTTGTACACTTTTTCATCCATTGCAATTCTATACAGAGGGTGAGAAACCACACAACGCTTTATTTTTTCTGTAGTACAAATAATTCTTTTAAGTAACTCCATGCTTTGCAGCATGAAATAACCGAAGAATGAAACTGTGGCTTTAAGTCCAACATTGCAATGCAACACCACATTTTATCAGCATTTTACAAAACTGAATGTATTTAAGTATTACCATCTGTAACAGGAGGATCTCTTTTCTATCACAGCTCCTGAGCAAGGGTACAAGAGAAATTCTGACACTGAATTAACTCCTGCTGAGCTCAGACACAGATCTATACACTCCTTATCTTCTGTCTCCTCTACTGCAATCAGTTCAGATAAGCAACAGGTCTTCAACTTCATGTGTTGATTTTTACCTTTCATGTTCTCTCCCCTTCTTTGCTATGCTCCATATCAAACATTTTACATCTCAAACGTCATTTGGTAGGCCAGCCATCAAACCTTCTATAGTAACTAGCTAAATCAATTTTTCCCAATGGCTGTAAGTTATATTCAATTTTATTGTATCTGAGAACACTCTTTAATGGTGTTCTTTTAAAAACACAAAATATTTAAGTAAGTTTGATTCAGTACGCATCTACCTTGCCATGTTAGCCACTCAGGCACATCTGGGTCTGAGAAAACACAAAGAAAATAATGACTTTCATCTTCATTATATGTTAGGAAAACAAAGTTGTTTTGGTTTTTTTTTTTGTGTTTACATATAATTATTGTCCCTAAAGGTCCAATAAGTGCACAACTGGCCTTTTTAACATACAAATATAAAGAAAGCTCAAAATTGATGCTCATCAGATAGGCAAATCAGTATTTAATATGTAATTCCCTAATCAGCAATATTTTCTCGATAAAAACATGACTAAAACCATGAGTATTCACTTTGGTCCCATTAAATTATCCTACTTTGTGAGTGTATATAGTGAGGTTTATGTGTTGCCATGCAGCAGTACTACTGATGTGAGCCTGAGCTCTGCTGACCTCAGATCACCCTCTCAAAGGTCCCAGTAAATCAGGTTGGTGCTACTGTGAGGGAGTCAGGGCAATTCTCTCAAAAAGGATTGCTTAATATTATCTTGTGCAAAGCACTGTAATGAAATAACAAATACTAATAAAACTAAAAGAAACATTCTAGATTTTATAGCTCAGACTTGTTCCCAATGGTGTCTCAGCTGCTTTATGGGTGAGATAGTGAAGAATGCCACTGAATACTTCCCCATGGAACAAATGACCTTAATTAATATTGGTGGAAAACCACTTCTTTTCTCCACTTACGGCTCTTTCTGTCTTTCTTGGATTCAAAAAAATCTCACAGGCTTTTAAAGTCAATTCATATTTAATAAATCATGAAGCAAACATTTTACATATAAAGTTGATATGAAGGAAAGGACCTTGATTTCAGCAGGTAGACATTCCTATTTCCCAAACTGCAAAAGTGATCACAACAAAAAGAGTTTACGGTCTTTCCTCTTTGTTAAACTTAAAACCCAAAGGATATCTATTTTTAAAGGTACTATTTCAAGTAATATAGACAGGTACACTGACTGTGTTTAGCAATAGAGTTGGGTATTTGGCTTCACTTTTTTGTCACTTCTTTAATTTCTCTCACTGAATAAAAAAGTGTGATCTGCCAGACAAAGAATATGGTTGAGCTCAGAAATTTGCTTGAGGTGTATTTTGTAGCACAGTAGTAAGCATAACTTGATCTGTGGGCTTACTGAGAGAGTTCATACTTGAAGTAACTGGAAGGAAAAATAAAGATGAAGAAAAAGTAGTATGTGCTGCTGCTACACAGTGTTGAGAGCTGTCATAGCTTCTTGTAAGAAAAAAGCACAGAGATGGATATTATGGCTTGTTATTGATGAATGTTTCATGGCAGAACCAAGGTTGAAAGATCTTACACTTTTCGTTCTCTAATAACAATTTTGTTTCTGCTGAAGGTTCCCAAAGATTGCATGGAGGGTTGGGTTTTTTGGATGAGGAGGTGATTTGCTTCTTGTTTTATTTCATCTGGATAAGATGGCAAAGAATATAAAAATCCTGTTGACATGTCGTGCAGAGAAAGTTAATGGTAACTGGAGAGTTTAAGAGATTTTTGCCTTTTAAAGAATTTAGATCTTGCTAGAATTTGCACTCAGGCATGAGATTTGCAATCTGTAAACAAACTTGCAGACTTGGCCTACTGAGAGTTGCAGATGCTCAGTGTTTGTTAGGATCAAGTATTAAGTTGGCTTTGGTTTTCTATTACTTTGAACTTCCATTCTCATGCTTTGGCTATTTCCTGGCCTTTCAAGTTGTCTCTCTGTTTTGGATACTTGTTTTCTATTTAAAAACTTTCCTATTGATCCTTCTTCAGTTCTATTTGAAAGCTCAATAGGCCTAAGAGTTCTTTCTTTGAATCTTTTGACCAACTAAACTGAGTTTTCACCCCCACTTATCTTTAGTAAGCTATTCTTTGATATGCTTTCACTCTGGCTCCAGAGATTGCTTCCCCCTTTTTCATTCATTTCATGCTGGTGAAGAAGTTGCTTTCCGAATGCACATTGCCTTAAGCTGTTGTGAAATGGATAGAGCTAGCAAAATAGTCTCCATTTCTTGAAAATCATACTCAGTGAGCCACAGTTCCCTTTTCCCCCCGTTTTTTTTAAATCCCAGGCAGAATAAAGGTATACTTTCTTCTTTTTTTTTTTTTCCTGAGGAAGAGCAGAAAAAAGATACACATCCTTAGTATTTGTTTTTAAATGCAATAAAAGCTCTGCAAGTCTGCCTTTTGTTGCTGTTGAGGATATTGTTAAACATGAAACCAGCCATTAGTACTGTTGTGCTTGTACTGTAGATTTCCTTTGACAGTAATAGCTGAATGTACCAGTCTGGCTTTTAGAATCAAATTTAAAGTGCTGTCACCCATTTAAAGACTTGATTTTTCATCAGATCTCTAGGACAGGTTAAAAAATATTGGATAAGGAAGTAGTATAGAATGCTGCAGGAGAATATTTATAGACCTCAACATCAGGAGAATGGCATTGCTGTGCAAATAAATAAGAACAGTTTTAACTTTTCAAACTGGGTATGAGGAATTTAAGTCATTGATATATTACGCCTATTTTTGGTGTAAATTTCATCCGTGTAAGCCAACATAAGTTATGCCAGCTGTGAATTACCAAATTGATGTAAAAATCACAGCATTCTGACTTTGAATAACTGATTTCAGTCATTTTATTATGGCTAACTGGCCGCTTACTGGCTAACAAGTGACAAAACCCATCTTAAATTTTAAACAGTAAGTTAATATCTATTTACACATCTGCTCTACCTTCACCAGTTCTGTTGAATAAATAGCATTATTTCAGACACAATCCATATAAACAATTGGACTCACTTTTTTCTTGTAATTCTATTTATCGACTTGTATTTGTAATATTTTTTCATGTTAAAGCTTCTCTATAATAAATAGAGGACATTGTGGATTAAAATCTCAACTTAATTATGTACTAAATTTCCTGTATTAAATAAATCAAATTCTTATAGAATATACAGCAAGAATATAAAAAATGCATATGTATTACTTAGCCCTTTAATGTTCAAAGAAACACTGAAACATGTAAAATGTACAAGAAAAAAAAGGAATTTTTTTTTTACTTATTTCTCTGCTTAAACTCTCTTACTACTCAAAACACCAACACAGACAATGCAATAATAATTATTTCTTTAAAAAATTATGTAAGCAACCAATGAACTTCTGGTATCACTGAGTTGAAGCCCCTGAATATTGTGGGCAGAAAGAGTTCTGAAGCTGTCATACCCGTCCATTTCCTCAGTGCTGGATTTGATATGCAAAGAACAAACACAAAAACACCTGTCAATAAAATGTTGTCTCACAGAGAAACATGCCAGATGTTCTAGCTCCTCCCTCGTCTATCTGTTGACAACTGATAAAAAAAAGAAGACAACTGAAATTTGGTTTCTTTGAAGAGCCTAGATAATTGTGTAAAAATAGGCAAGAAAGTACTGAGATGTCTAAATAAGAAAAAGTAAGAAATAGTCAGAAAAATCGAATTGGGGTGGAACCCTGTGCTGGAAGACAATGTGATGAGAGATGGGCAGATGCATGAGAGAGGTAGCACCGAAAGGGATTTGGGTGTGAAAACAAAAAGCAAGAAGTACGCAACTAAACAGGAAAGCTGACAAAACGGAATGGATTCATAATTGTATGGATGGAAAATCAACTTTAGATGTGAGTACAAAATCACTAGGAATCATATTTGACAAAAGAGTTAGAGAAAGAAAAGCTCTCACAAATTCTGAAGGAAAAAAGTAGCTTTTGACTCCCAACTGGATGTTGGATATAGCAACTGGTGGTGACACCATGCGCAGTGAGCAAAGGTGTGCTCAAACAGGACAAGTTTTTATGAAGTAATGACAAAGAGCTTCATGTGGAAGACTGGGAAGTTATTAAGTTCTTCTACAGACTTATAGTGTCTCATATTTTTATGAGAATAAAAGACCAATTTACAGTGGAAACATCCTCACTGTTTCCTGTATCAAATTTTTCATGAGCTTTCTAGCAGAACTTTAACTAAGTTTCTAAATGTAATTGCTAGCTTGATGTAATAATTCCTCTGGGGATTTTAAATGTGGATTTTTTTTCTCGTAACAAAGGGTTTGGATTTGTTTTTTGGTTTTTGTTTGGTTTTTTTTTAATATATTAAAAATTATTTCATTTTATTTTATCTTCCATTTGAAAATTATAAATGCCTTAAAAACTGAAAACAAAAATAGAAATCTCAGACAGTTTATAAGAATAGTAGTGATTGATAGTGATGATGAGTGTTCATGAGACTACAGGTCCAGTCCATTCATTTACAATTTAAAAGGCATCTTTTCAGAACAAGCATAAAATAATAGATTTTCTCAGTTAAATGCCACCTTTGTGTCTGAAAAAAATAATCTTTTAATTTAGTGTTTGCAATAAAAATGGAATGTGAGGCTGAAATACACTTTTCTTTTAAAGAAATCAGTCTTTCTTCATTTGGTTGATTGGTTGGTTTTTGTTGGTATGTTTCTTTCCAGCAAGAGAATTTCTTATACCTAAAAATTTAGTGTTGGAAAATTTAAAGGAAACACTAGGACTTTCACAATGTTGAAAGTAAAATAGAACGAGCATATCCCACATCTGAGCAGTCTGGGCTGACTTCTGCACCTGTCAAGCCTACAATAAAGTCCGTAAAATCTTCAAAAAAGATCCATTTTCATTTAGGCACAGGAACATTCTAAGGCCATAAAGGAACAGGAACAAATAGAAAGGACAGCAAGTAAAATCCAATATTTTTTCATTTTAAAGTTCACTGCAGTTCATTTTACAGACAACCAAGAGACAAGGAGGCATAGGAATAATACACTGCAGCAAAATTTTGTTGCTTGCTCTGAAGCAACCAGAAACGAGTTTTAGTTGTACTTCTTTACTGGTATTTTCAGACATATGTATAAGGATAACATGTATCTTTTATACCTTATGGATGCTGCACATACTGTAAACTTTGCAGTGTGTGCAATACTAAGAAGATGTACAAGCTCTGACAGAAATGGGCATAATCTGCTTATGTTTATCATATTATCTGTGTGATCATGTATGGCCTGGGAGCTTTAAAATAATCATTTCCTCCTTGGGCTTCTCAAGCAAATACATACTGGTCTTCAAAACATCTGAAACAGGCAATTTTGACTATTCATATTTAACTGAGACCTCAAAATCACTACAGTCTCTGCTGTCTCACCCCTTTCTGGCTATGATTTTAGTTTTGATGTATTGCTAAAAAAAATGTGAAAATCATAGTTTTGAAAGTTCTGACTGAAGTCAAACCAATAATGTGAGAAGGGGTCATTCAGGCTTAGTATTGCTATTCAAACTGAAATCAATCAGCTCAATGTTTTTCATGTAATTCGTCTTAAAATATCTCACCCACACTCATCCTGAGGAAGGAGATACCAGGCCCATGTAGGACAAAGAGTCCTTGTGGTGTTTCCATTGTGCTCTAAATTTGAGGGTCTTGAAAGTCAAATCATAGCTGAATGGGCACAAATTCACCTGAACCAGCCCATCATTATTTAAACTAATCAATCATTAACGTGATAGCAATGTAAAGAACTTCAGTTAGTAAAGTATTTAATAAGAAGTTGTATAGTTATTTGGGCATACAACGGGTAGACTAACAAGTCCTTAAACTGATCACTATCTGATCAACTTTTGTGTTTTGAAAAAATGTTATTCACAAATTTTTTTGAGTGTTTCTGAAGCCTAAATTTCATCTAAGATGATAGAGATAAGTGAAATATCTGAATTGAACACAGAATTTGTTTTCCAAACTAGATAAAGGTATTCCAATATTTGGTCATCAAAGATTTTAATTTACTCTTAGCACCATTTCAGGTTCCATTTTTTTGGTTTAAACAATGACTGTCTTAGAGCATTCTGTTTTCCTCTGATATTCTAAGAGATCCTTTCTGTACAGATAATTTAATTAATGTGCAGATATTTTGTTTTGTAAGGCCTTGGAGCTCAGCACAGAAAGCATTAGCATGCAGCTTTTAAACAAATATTTCACAAATTTGTGTATCTAAAGAATTATTCCCTACTGATATCTGACTCCTAAAGTTAATTCATCCATGATCTCAAAAATACACTGAGAATATCTGCAGATGAGGGATATTAGGTTAGCATGGTATTCTTCAGTCAGCATTAAACTGTGAAGCTTCAGTACTGCAGCTCCATATGTTAGGAATCAAGGGAACTTCTTCTAAATAAATATGTGCAATAAGTGCATTAAAGAATTTGACAAAGTATTCTGTGATTTATAATCTTATGTTGATAGGAGGGATGAGCCAATTTTCTGATTAATTTTTCTCAGGTTATTTCAAAGCCCTGTAGCAATGCAAATCTGTGCAATGCTTCATAACATATTAAGAATATGACATTTTTAATCTTCACTTTAGGGAGTCATCGAAATTTAGGACTTAGTTAATGTGACAGGATTTGTATTGCCGTTATGAAAGTATTCAAGACCAGATGTAATTATGGTTCTTCATGGTATTTACCAAGGCACATACACACAAATTACTCTCATTTCCATTAGCAAAACAAAGTGTGCTTTTCTGCCAGTAGGGACTGTTTTCCATAAGAAGCTGTTTTTCATGTAAGAAAGTATAAGTAACCTAAAAACATTCTAAATTATCAATTTTTTTTTTTCAAAACTGTTAATTTGTGAGAGAGTTATATTAATATCAAAAGTAGAAGTATAATAAAGTAAATTAAACTTCAGTTAGCATAGGAAATTACTGTTTTATCTGTCTAGTCTCAAAATGGTGTAGAGCAATTAAATAATATAAAAATAATAATGGAATCTTGTAATCATAGACTACCAGGTTCGAAAGGACCTCGAGGATGGAGTGTTGGGAATAGGTCATAGAAATAGGGAATGAAGAAACAAAAACTGAAGAAAAACACATTTCTACTTCACAATGCAGATTTTTATTTGATTTCACAAAGATAATTTAAAAGACATTTATTTTCTGCACCACATTCTGCAGGACAAAAGTCTTCATTTCACATACTGTCAACTTTTTAATTGTAAAAGGGAAACAAGCCCTTCTAACTTTTTCCAAAAATTAGCATAATTGGAGAGGGGTTTGGAATTTGTTCTTCAGTTCTGTACTCAGGCACAAATATTATGAAAAATCCAATCAAAGCACTCAGATGGAATTTATCAGACCCTCCTCTAGTCAAAGTCATGGAAACTGAGGAAGATCAAATGTATCAGGAGAGCGTGCTGGCACTTGAATAGATTACCTTTTAACAGTTTTTTTATTCTCTCTTCTCATGTGATTAAACATTGGCTGAATTATTCAGCGTATACAAAATAAGAGCCAATGAAGTGGCTACCTCAGGTATTTGCAACCAGACTTAGTTTGGTGACATGTAGAGAATCTTAAACTATTTTACTCAGTCTCTGAAGTCTGTTTGCTATTGCGCCATGATTTCTTAGTAAAACTACTCAGTCACCCAAGAGAAAGAATAATCATAACAAATATATTTTAGAAACATTCTCAAAATAAATGTATCTTAAGATTGGAATACTACATTATTCTGAAGCTAAAATTGAAGCAGCTTTCCCTGAAATTCTTAAGAGATTGAATCTGATATCCTGAGAAAATAAACTCAGAAGAGCAAGTTGTCAAGAACATGTAAATCATTTGGAAGTCTACTTGTGGGTTAAAGATCAGCTATAGAAACATCTTTTTCCCATCTCTCATTCTTTTGTCTCTCATTAGGAAAGAGGCTTTCACAGCATTGTCAAGTAAACTGATCTATTTTCCCCCTAAAATTTCTTTAGTTCTCCTCCTTTGTAGCTAGAACTATAGTGCTCTGATTTTGGTTGCTCTGTAATCTGAGTTAACGTGTTCCTGACTAATACTGAAAAGTTAACTTGCCTAAAAATACAGTCTAATTGCTTAATGTTTCAATCATTATTTATATATCTACAGTGCTTTGCCCTTATAATTTGTATTTACACATACTTATTTACACAATATTTTGATGTGTTTTTACGGAATTTTTCTTCTTGCAGCAAATAATTCTGTATTTCTTTCCTAATGTGTAGTAATGGCGGTTTGCTGAAACCTACTTCAATATAATGAAATATTTATTTGGTTTCAGATCTGAAGTAATCTTTTCTGAGAAAAGAGGTGGAAGGCTATTTTGTTCATTTTAATTGGATCAGAATTTATTTAAAATACTTTGCTCAAAGTGCAAAGCTTGAATTTTACTTTTGGTCTGTATTATGATAACAATGTAGTCTGTAAATTTCCATATTTTAATAGCCAATGTTTCATGCATAAATGAGGCACATTTGATTATAAACAGCAGTTTTCAGAGGAATTTGTCATTAAAGTCAGATGACTAAAAATAATTTTTTACACTAGCGAAAGAGACAAGGAACAAATAATGAATTTTGATGTTGATGATGGATGAATAAGTAACAACTAATGTTTCATTCAGTAGACTGAGTTGTCATTGTAAACATAGTTATTTGTCTTTGAAATATTTATTTATTCATGAAAGATCCATTATTAACAGGATAACTATTTATGAGTTTGGACTGATTTTAGAAAACAATTTGAAATGAAATAAAATGGAAATAAGGAAATGGGGGTTTTGTTACTGTATAGAGTAGTCAACAGCTGTTTGCCTGATTAGCATTGTGGTTTTGGAGTGTAGTTTATTCTTCATTGTTGGCAGTAAAATACTGTGTGATTTTATTCTGTGTTCTAGCCTGACTATGATTGCAATTTAATGTATCCCTTTTCAATGTTAATATTTATATTTTCAGATAATGGCAGGACAGAATAAGACATAAACCCATCAGAGGACAGAATTCAAACTGAAAGTTGTCTAGGCAAATGGAAGGTTATTGTGGGGAAAAATGGGATGTACAGCTATACTTCTTCATTTTGGTAGAAATAAAAAATGAAAGGAGTGAGAGACTAAGCTCTAATAAAAAAAAAGACAGTACAGTGGACACATGTAAGTTATTCCACTCTCTCCCCAAATGGGCCAAGTTCCTGGTGGAATGTATAAATAAATTTTTCCTACAGGAAAAATGAAAAAAACCAAAACCACCAAAAAATCCGCAACAAACAATGAAATGCCAAGCCCCAATCTTTCAGCAATTTTAATTGTCCAAAGAGATACATAAAATCAACTTTTGAAAAAATTATGTAATTTAGTCTATATACGAGAAATTTAGAGATTAATAGAAATATGAGTTGTATGAAGTAATAGATACAAAAATCTCAAAAGTAAAAATAAAAATTATTTCAAGTCTAGAAACAAATAATTTTCTTTCGTAGGATGAAAAAAAAAAACCCTTTATTTTATTTTGCCAGAAGTAATTTATATCAAATACCACTTAAAATATATGTTCCAATCACATAAGGTTACATTTGAAAATTCTGTACATATTCGAGCAACAGTTAGGACATGACGGGGATTTTTGGCTCTATTTTTTGCGACTAAACAAAATAAATTCTTGCTTATATCCACATGCCTTTTGTTTGAATAGCTGTCTTTCTCTAGAAAATTATGAAAAATTACTTTATACTGAGTATGTTCCTAGTATTTGTATAAGATTTCATATCAATGACTGGTGGCTTGAATGAATTTACCACTTGATTTAATGGTCTCTTCTGACATTCATTCCTATTTGTTCCTGAACACTTGTTAATGTGTTGTTTTGCTCTTTGGTGATAGTAGTGGTCTTCTGCTCTAATAATGAACTATTGTATTAGGTGTAAATAAACCCAGAGCAAATAACATCTCCTGTACCAAGGGCTCACAGTCTAATAAATGTAATTGTGAGACTTTCACATATTATTCACTCCTCTTTTTTATTGTTTTTCCTTCTGTCTTTTCTTTTTCACTTATGTTTTCCAAATGTATTCTTGGGAAGTGGAGTAGAAGAACAGAAGATTATTGTGAGGTTTTTTCTTTATTCCATTTGAACATAAAACCTTTCTCTTGGCTGATTTATAGAAAGAGAATAAATCAGTCGTGAATGCTATGACAATAGACCTTGACAGTGTTTAAACACTTGCAGTAAGAGCCAAATAGAGGAGATTTTTTATTTCAGAAACTAAATTTATAGGAAATCTAAGTTAACCCTCAATGCAGTAGCAAAGCAGTTGGGGTTTTTTATTATCTAATAGCTCTATTACCAACAATAGAAGAACTATAAAATCATCACTCGCATCATGATAAGCTCCTCAAATGTCGGGGAACTCATTACAGCTTGACAACACGAAATTTCTCCTGAAGTGTTTTCACTGGGTGGATTTTTCTTTGGGAGAAATAGAAGTTGGTCACCATCACACATATATTTGCTCTTGGTATCTGCACAAGTGGTTTCACCACACAGAGTATGTGCTTCCAAGCTCTGTCAGTTTTGCTGGAGCAAAAACTACGGAGATGCTCAGAAAAGGTGGTTTGTTTTTTTTTTTGCTTAATCAAATCTCATCAGATTTCCTCTATTTATTATGGCAAGGTAGCAAAAGATTATTCAGTCTGTTATGGTGAAGTGCAATGTTTGATTGAAGTCAGGAGAGAGGATTTAGCATCACCATCTATTTAGGCAATGACTGCCTATGATGCCAAATATGCAAGTAGATAAACAAACCATTTATCAAGATATAAGGTTTCCAGCACAAAATCTACAGCAGCTTTAAGAAATATAGCTAAGCTGTTCCAGCTGATTTGAAAAACACATAGCTCTCCATTTTAGCAGATAGTAAATATGCTCCCCTAAAATGGTTGCACTTTTAGCTCAGTGCAGTAATTTATTTTTATTTATTCGTTTTTGTCATGCACAGGAATTGACATAAGTTGGGTTTTTTTTAAAATTTATTGGAAGATAATCAATGTCTGAAATTAATTTCAATTAACCGCTGTTATTTTAAACTTTTTCTATGGTAAGCTTAGAAGTCCTGTTGTGATCACCACTTCTAAGTATATGTTTTCAGTTTCTGAATTATGTGCTATGATGCAAAGGGCACAAAAAAATGGATTTTTTTAATTTTTCTGATGTGTCCACCCCATATTGCTTGTTATTTGGATCAAAGTGAGAGGTAATCTAAAAAATAACATAGAAGAGGGAACATAACATAACATAAAATGCATTGTTCATTTGCCCTTTAGGAACATTTTAAAAATTTTATAGCCACAAAAACAAACAAACAAAAAAAAACCAAAGAAAAGACAAAGCAAAACAAAACAAAACAAATACATATGCATATATATACATATATACATATATACATATGTATATATGGCAATATATACATATGTATATATATATACATATGTATATATGACATTGACAACTGGAAAAGTTCTAGTGCATCATGTCTTAGCTTCTAATGAATAAAAAGTCTACTTTATAAAATAAACATAAATATTGGTAAAAACAGTGGGTAATCTGAATTCACTTTGTGTAAGAGGCTAACAGAAGAGCACAGGAAGATTTTTAATTGAATTGCAATGAAAACAAAAGGAGAGGTTAAAATTCCCCAAGTTCTTCTATTTGTAAAATCCAGAAGAAGGAAAAAAAGGTATTCTTCATTCACAGGAATGAATATAAAAATCAGGAAAAAACTACATTTTCCAAACTACAGGAAATATAACATTATGTTGGAAATTACAATATAAAATAAAGTAAGGATTTTCTCCATAACTAACTCTAATGCTTAGAAATCACAAAAGCCAAAAACCTCCATAAAAAACCTCTTCCACTGAATAAAAAAAGTCATTCTTTAATCTGTTTTTGTTTTGATTTCATCCTATAGCGTCTGCGCCAATGCTATTATTCAAATTTGTACTTCAATTTTTAACCGTCCTCCTGCAAAAATAGGAATCATCGCTCTCTGAATGAATCTCAGTAATTACTATTAGATATACTAATTTAAATCCAATTCTTTGGAATTAATTCTTTCTCATTTTTAAAGCTGTTTTCTTCTGAGAATTTTTAGGAACACTAAATTACCATTCCAAACAAAACCATTATGTACATCCTGAAATCCTGGCCAGATATGCTGACTGATGGGGTTTTAATACTAGTTTTCTTAGCAAGAATGAGCCTGAGTTTGATAATTGGTGACTGCAAAAATTGTGGAACCCATTCTGGTTGTAAGGACTTTCCTGGGGGGAACTTTAAAGGGATGAAACGAGCCTTTGAAAACTGAGTAAATGGATAAATCTTTGATGTTTCCTACAGGGATGTTGCTAATTTCGGAGCCAAGTGAGCATCCATTTCTGAAGTCAGCCCTGTCTGCATAGGATGGGCCAGAAGGAACAGGTGGACCTTAGAAAACAGATGGGTGCTTGAGGAAGTTGGGCCAAAAGGAGAAATAACTGTGATGATCTTCAGAAAGACAGCAGTTAGATATGACACAAATACTATTGAATTGCCAATTCTGTGGCAATTAATTTCTATACTTGATAAAACCTCCTTCCTTGGCTCATCATCCTGTTTCTCCATCTCAGAACAAGGTCAGTAAGAACTTTATTTCTTTCTCCCTGCCCTCGTCTTCTACCTGTAGGCAGAATCCAGCCTGTGGAGATCTGTTGGAAAGAAACCATTAAAGTTTTTTGTTTCTCTTTCATCTCTGATTAGCTTTGCAAATTCAGTTGAATTCAATCCCTAGAGATCACCTTGTCACCGTTGCCTTTTACTTTCCACACACACTTATCTTCAGTAGGAAAGATGAAGGGACTGAGATACTTGAGAACAAATAATTGTAATAATTCTTATCTGATCTTGAACATTCTACTATTCAATGAATGCATTTTTTTTCCTTTGTTTCCCTTATAAAATATGTCTCTTTCTTCTTACAGCCTTACATTAGCAATAAATGACAACTTAATGTCTGTTTCCTCTTCCTTATCTGGAGTTTTTTCCTGTTCTTAATACCACAATTGTAACAGCATGGTGTTGTACTAATATATACCACATACAATGAAAATGTTATAGCCTAGCTCACTGATAGCAGAAGGTATACTTCAAAGAAGTTTATTCTCTCTGGAGTAAAATCAAATATTAAATTAAAAGTTTTCAGCACTCATTTTCAAATAATAAATCTCACACCAACTGTTGAATATTTTTTTAGAGATGATAGCTTAGATAATTTTAAAAAGTCAACATCTATTGTTTCCTTCCAAAATAAGTTTGTTTTTCCCCCAAAGAGTAAGACATGCAAAATGAAACCTTTAATTCACCTGACAACAGTGTATATCAGTACAAAGACGCAGATTACAGGTAGAAAGAAGCTTTGTTTTTTGCAAAAAAAAAACCAAAAACCTAACAGTAAATAGATAATTAGAAATATGTCTGCAATTTCCTCAGATGCATCTTCTCTTTGAACATTCCACACACTTTCCCTATTCTCACTCTACTTTTTATGTTCCCCATTATTTTATTGGGTTAACTTGCTTAGATACATCGTAAGATATATCTGCTTTAAATAATTGCACTGAAGGTTTAATTCAGCCTAGATTCCAGACTCTAATTGTTCCCAGATCAGGATTTTGAACCCTATCTGTTTCCCAGATGTGTCACCCTGTTGATTGCACAGATCACCTCTTTGGTGAGCTTGGGCTACAAGGTGATAAAAACTACTGGGAAATAGATGTGCATTATGTGTATTATCAGCAGTTTATTGAAAATCATGAAGTTGTGGAATTATAGAACTACCGGGGCTGGAAGGGATCTTAAAGATCATCTCATTCCAACCCCCCTGCCATGGGCAGGGACACCTTCCTCTAGACCAGGTTGCTCAGAGCCCCATCCAGGGGTGGGGCAGCCACAGCTTCTCTGCGCTAACAGTTCCAGTGCCCCATCGATCTCACACTCAAGATTTTTTCCCTGATATATAATCTAAACATACTGTCTTTCAGTTTGAAGGCATTCCCCCTTGTCCTGTCACTCCAGACCCTTGGAAGTAGCCTCTCTCCGTCTTTCCTGTAGGCTCCCTTCAGGTACTGGAAGGCAACAATTAGGTCACCCCAAAACCTTCTCTTTCCCAGGCTGAACAATCCCAATTCTCCCAGCCTTTCCTCACAGCAGAGCTGCTCCATCCCTCTGATGCCCTTGGTGCCTCCTCTGGGCTGGCTCCAGCAGGTCCCTGTCCTTCCTGTGCTGGGAGCCCAGGGCTGGATGCAGCACTGCAGGTCGGGTCTCAGCAGAGGGGCAGAGGGGCAGAATCCCCTCCCTGCCCTGCTGCCCACGGGGCTTTGGATGTCCACAAGTGGTTTTTAATCAGTGTCTGGCATACGTTGACAGACAGGACAGTTCTGGCTCTTCTCCAAGGTCCTTCTCTCCTGCTTCTCTCCAGAGCCATTAGGATATCCTGTTTTGTATTAATAACGGGTGGTAGGAAAAGCAGAGGATGCTCAAGGGATATTTTCTATCTGTGCAGCAGGAATGCAGGCTTCAAACTGGTGCATACCATAAAATGCAAACCTGGCCTACAAACCTGCCTGTTTTGCAACATCGCTAGCAGGACAATCTCTCCAGACCTGACACAGACATGCAGCTCTGCTGTTGCTGAAAGAGAGATTTTATCTTAAGAGGTTGTAAGCTGCCACGAGGAAAATTAACTCTATCCTAGCCAAAATTAGACTAGGCGAGAATGTACTTCATTACAGACTACAGCATTTTGGTTGAGAAGAGGGAGAAATGGATGGTCCAAAAGTTTTAACACTTAGTAGGGGTTATGAACACTCAGTCTCTCTTGATACCCTTTCCATAAACTATAATAAGAGGGATCCTTTGAGAGGGTGAAGAGTTTGGATCTTGCTGCACTAAACCTTAAGAGTGATTACATTTATAGAATCATAGAATAGATTGGGTTAGAATGGACCTAAAAGAACATCCAGTTCCAAGCTCCCTGCCATGGGCAGAGACACTTTCCCCTAGACCAGGTTTCTCAGAGTAACCATTTAACCTGGCCATGGTTCTGTACCTTGCTGAGTCCTGTACTTCTGCTAGCAATAAAAATATTAGCTCAGATCAATATTATTTTAAAATATTCATGCCGAAGCCCACCAAAGGGACAATGTTGTAAAATTAATATTAAAAAAAAAATTACTATAGGATTAGACTTCTTCACAGTAAAGCCCAGAGCATATGTTCTGGGGAAAGAAAGATCCAGAAGGATCTTCCCTAAGTCCCTCCCTAACTTCTTGGTGGAACTGAGATGTTGTCAAAGGGAGGCAACTCTGTAAGCAGAATCAAGCTGGTAGGCATTTTAATTAGAAATACTGCTTAAAGAAGTTTCTGTCTGTATTTTCTGGTTTGCAACAGATACAGCTCCTTTACTGGGGAGAAGCCACATCACTTGTGGTCAACCTGGGTATCAAAGAAGTGCTTGTCTGTGACATCTCTTGTTGACCCCAGGGTAGTTTATAGAGGACAGACCTTATAGCTCAGGTGATCTTTGTGGGAAAAGAAGACAAATTCTGCTGCCACTGGCACAGACATAAGTCTTAAGGACATGGTTTATTGGTGGACATGGAGCTGTTGATTTAGCAGCTAAACTCGATGGTTTTAGAGGTTTTTTCCAGCCTTAAGGATTCAGTGATTCTAATACAGTGTTTTCTATGAGTAAAATGTGGTTAGTTATTTAAAAACCAACAGAAGTATTGTTTTAAATTTTCCTGATTAAGTTTCTCAATACATTTCAGCCATTTTGTGCTTCTTTTCTAAAACATTCAACTGGTTTTTATACTGTGTTTAGTAATTTTCTGGTGAATGAGAAAATATTGAACCTTCCCTCAAGGAAGTTTCCTAACAAAACACAATAGAGACACATGTGTTGCCCTTTAGGTTGTACACAAAACAAGAAAAAATAGAAAAATAAAACTGAATTAAATTGGAACATCACACATTAGAAAATAAAAGTCAGAACTTTTTTATCTTTTCCTGGCCTGTCATTCTTTTCCTCTGAAATAATGACAAATACTGTGTGAGTCTCTCTTTACAACGTATCTTAAAGCCTCCTTCAGTATTTTCTTATGTGAAAGGAGAAAATAGGAAACAGCATCAATAAAACATGAATCATCAAACTTTGCATCAAGACAGGCATAAAAAAAAATTAAATTCAGTCACAGATTTGAAACTTAAGGTTGTTATCCAAGAAGTTTGTGATCTGCTTTCTTGTTACTTAGTTCTCTAATTTGCCCTTACCAGGTGCTGCAGCTTTTACTTTATGTTGCTCTTTTGCCTCATGGCCAGAATCTCCTCTTCCTAATTCCCAATAGCCTTCCCTCACCAATGATGTATCAGCAATGTCTCTTGCAAGCTGTTCTGTAACTGCTTCCCTGTTCTGGCATTTGCCCAGTTCAGAGGTGCCCCAGCATGCACTGCCCTCAGCACATCGTAAAATATGGGATCAGAAAACAACCAGGCAAGTTCTATCTTCTCATTTGCCTTATTTTAATATGGGAGAGATACTTTACACCAGTGGAGATTTACTTCTTGTCATATACTAAAAAGACTTAAAGATAGTTCAGCTAAAAAGTTATTAAATAGAGATCCTAAAAAATAAAATCAGCCGTCACGCTGTATTTCTGTTTATAAACTCGTCGCGTTCCACTGCGGGGAACTGCGAGGAGCTCTTTTAAAAAACGGACGGTGGGGAAGGAAATGAAGCCAAACGAGGCAAACGTTGTATCTGAGAAGCGTTTACTGGTAACAGAAACGAGAAGGAAAAGGAGTTGCCGGGGCGAAAGAGGGCTAGAAGAGACAGAGAAGAAGAAAGGAGAATGGAAGAGGACTGGGGTAGCGGAGCAGGGACAGAGAGGAGGAGAGGGCGCTGCCAGCGGCGAGCCAGGGCCGCGCTGTCGCTGTCCGGGNGGCGCCGGAGGGGCTCAGCCCCAGGGCGCGGCCCCGCGGGGATGGCGCCGGACCCGCGGGGAGCGGGGGCTCGGACGGGAGCACCGGGACCCTGGGCAGGGCCGCAGTGACCGGCGGGATGGGGCGGCAGGGCGGGAGTGATCGGTGCGGCAGGGCCGGGAGCCGGCAGCCCGGGCAAGGACATGGGGCAAAGTGGCAAGGCGGCGGTGAGGGGCTCAGGGAGGCAGGACAGCTGTGAGGGCGAACCATGTGGGGCGTCACCAGGCGAAGTCTCCCGAGAGAGGAGGCTTCCCCCACTCCTGGCTGCCTCCTGCAAGTGGCACCTGTGAACTTCCTCCCGCCACTTGCCTCTGACAGCCGGGCCTGAGGCAAACTAAAATGGCGGAATTCAGAATGGCTGAATTCAAAATGGCTCAATCGGCGCCTCACAAAACTCTTTGAGAATTTATTGAATAAATCAAGATTCAAAACTAGGCATCAGGTATTGGAAAATAGTAATTTAAATAGAAGTGGCTCAGATAAAGAGGATTCATTGAAATTCCGCTCAGCACACGCTGCGTGATCAAAAATACAATCAAAAAGGCTAAAATAAGACATGCCATAGACTGGAGAAGATGTTATGAAAATACATAAGATTCAAAATCTTTACCCCATATAATAATTTTTAAAAGTAGATGGATAGACCATACAGATACAATTACCTTATCTACCATCAAATAAATAGGAAAAACTTTATCTTTCAGTCTTTTATTATATGCTGATGAATATACACTTATGATACAGTTATTTCAAAAATCTTAGTAGTAGTTATCTGAATCCTGTGTTCTGGTTTCCAAGACCACTGAAAAAGGATTTGTTTTTCTTACTTTCATCTAATTTCACCATGGTTTGGTGTTTTTTTGTTTCTTGTTTTTTGTTTTTTTTAGGGAGGGACTCCACAGGCTTTTATAGAGGCCTAATAAAATAATTTTTGTCAGTCTATGGACTAAACCCAGGTTACACAAAAGAAGATTCTTCTATGCTGATTCATTTATTCTGCCAGTTCCATACAGGAATTCAGTGATGACAGATTGTTAATTTAGTTCAATCCTCCATTTGATTTCTAGATGGGAAATTTTAGATTTCGGATACCTCATGCTCTAGCATATATATATTCAGGTTAACCAATCTGTTCCAGATATTTTGATTTGTAATTTTGGCTCATATTAAAAAATCAATTTGCAAGGAAAACATTCTGAAATTATTGTTGCATAGATTTTTCAAGATATTTTAATGTTAATTTCTTTTATAAAAGCTCAAAGAAAATCTTGGAGATGCTGAAATTTCATCAAATTTGGAAAAACACCCCAAACCAACAAACCAAAACAGAATTAAACAAACCTAGAGAAGTAAGTTATTTCTTTATAGGATGATTTCGCATTCATGCCTCTGAAGAAATTGAAAGAGATTCTTAATTCCTTGTTATCACATCCAGAAGTGCAAGGATCTTTTAAGTTATGAGTAAAAACTAATTTCGGCAAGCCATGATAAAAATACTATTCAAATTATTTTCCTGTTAATAATAATAATCTGAATATAATCCAATGGTTGGTTTTATATTTATTGACAACATTCCCTTGCTTCTTCCAAAGAATGGACTTTAAAGCAATCTTTGAGTTTGTTTTTGTAAAGTTCTTGGTCGTATACAGTGTAAAAAGGAAAACTTGTTCTTGTCATAAGCAGTCAAAATAAATAGCACAAATCAGATACAAACTGAACCAGATGCCCTGCAGACCTCTATAAAGAGACACATCCGGTTATTCTTTCTCATTTTAACTTAATGGATGACTATATTTTCAATAAGTTTTCTAGGAAATTTTTGTGAAAAGTGCAGTTGACCAGATCAATTTGTTTTGCGTAGGGCATCAAACACAATTGGTGTTTCACAGTTCAAAGTAAGCCAGTATGGCAGAAGGAAGTGGGTTCAGGAAGGGGAACAGAAGCCTTGTGTAGCTGACTTTCTCATGGGACATCAAGCAAAATGATCAAAAGTATATGATCCGGGGACGATTTTCAAAAACAATATTGAGAAATGAAATTATGAACATAAAGCACATAATGCAAGAGGTTTTGTATGTGACTTGTACATATGACTGTTGTGCTTCTAAAGCTAATAAAGACCCTTTTTAAATTTGAGGTTATCTGTTACAGTAAATAAAATGTCCCAAAATTCAGACAGTATCTGTTGCATATTAAAAGCAAAGTAAGGTGGTTCGGGACTCCATTGATGAGGTGTTTCTCTGTTTTTTCATAGCTAGTCCTCGACAGAAGTGTTCACCTTTGAGATTTTTTAAAAATATTGTTCGTAATTGGTTGCAATATAAATGCTGTAAATTTTTTATTTACTATGTAGGAGGAACACCCCGTGTTTTCAATAATAAATATTTTTTTCCATAAAATGACTGACTGGAATGCATTAGTCAGCTTACACGAGTGTCAAATACAAGCAATTTTTCACAGTGAGTTTACACCAAAACAAAACCCATCCTTCCTAGATCCATCCCATCCTTTTTTTCATTGAAGTATAGTAATTAAAGTAAAAGTATATGACAGTTTTGTAGTATTTGTGATGCTCTCATCACTTTGCTTCTCAGGGTTCATCACCAATTACAGATAGAACAGAATAAAAGTCTATTTCTCATTCCAGAAATTCAAACCCAATTTGAACTACACTTTCGAACAAGTTTTTTGAATATTCTTGGCTATTACCTCATTTTTATCCAGGTCTGTACTTTCTCTTTTCCAGCAGTATCCCAAACCAGAACTGACAAGAGAATATGGGAAAAGTTTTGTACTGTCACATCATATTTGATCAGAAGGAAGACATGGCACACGTAGTATGTTCTCACTCTCTATAAATCTTGAAATGGAGAAATAGCTGCTGGTTCTGTGTGTGGCACACTCAGGCCTTTTGTGAAAACTGCAGAAACAGGCCTGAAATATTTCACCTAATTATAAAGAGCCATTCCTCTGTGAAGAGGGGAGGGATGGACAGGTACTTAAATAGCTTGGAAAGGGGGAGAAAATATGCTCAGAGTTCTTAACTATTGGACTGCTCTCTTTACCATTTAAGGGCACGGTAACTTTAAACAGAACTTTTACCTTTAAATACCTTCCATCCTGCAAAATTAGAACAATCATACTTGTTTATTTGCAGGCATACATACTATAAATAACAACTATTTAATGAAGCCAGTGACCTTTCAGCAAGGAAAGTCCACACAAAAGTATTGAATACACGCTTTACAAAACATTTATTTCTTTGTTTTAAAAAGTCTTTATGATCTATTTCGTCTCTCTCTGCAGTTACACATCTCATTAAATCTAGTCTTACTGTTTTCTTCAGCGGTTTTATTCTATTATCTTAATTACTATACAATTAACTGGAATACCATTTCTATATTTATATGATATTTTAGTTAATAAACCTGTTTTTCTGAGACTTCTTGAAGCTTCAATATTCTACTAATGCTTGAGAGTCCATATCTGAAATGATTTCTATAGCGAAGACTGATAAGGAGTGTTTAGAAGTCTAACAGAGTAGCCTATTGTTCTTATCAGAAAAAATAAGCCAGTATTTTAGATGAGATAAATGAGAGTAGTTCTACCAAAGTCAATTAAAGTACATGAATTTTGTAGCTATGACTGAGGGTAAGATTCGAACATCAGAGTACAAAACCAAAAACACTGTTGTCAATCAAGAGGGTGACTAAAAGATAATTCTACTTTGAGGTATAAACAAACTTTGTTGCTCTGTCAGATCTCACTTAGCGTTTATATTGCTGTACTTCATCTGAAAAGAGCAACAAATATTTAACTCTGACAGCTTTTATCAAAGATATTGATCTTATGTAAGGGGAAAAATAACCCCAAATCCACAAAAGCAAAATCAAATAACCAAAAACAGTTAAAAATTAAATTGTTCTTGGGAGGGAGACATTTATTTGCATGTGTTGTATCTGGATATATATATGCACATATAAACCAGAGAATTGGAAATATCTGTCATGGGAATGTTTTGAAGACTGGCAAAACTGTGTTTTAAACTGCAAAACTTTTCTTGCTAGTTGCCACTCTATACATTATTATTCATCCTCATGATCTGAACAAAATTTTTTGCCTTTAGCAGTTAAATTTTAAATTAGCTGTGAGGACACATCACCGTGGTGTCATACGGTCATCACTGATGTCTGAGGTCCTCGGTGGTTCTTCTTTGCCAAGTTTGAGTTTGCTTGAGAGCTCCTTAGTGGGAGAAATTGAAACTTATGTGGAATTGCCTTCCCTGAGTTTCCTTGCTGATATCTGGAGATTGATACTATCAAAGGAAATGCCATCTTCTCCCTGTCTCTTCTGTTCTTTTTTGATGCCAGTCGTCCTCTGCTTTCAGGAGCATTTCCTGCCCATTTGTCCTTCATGTTTATCTTCTCTGTCTTGCAGCTTTTGGTTCCTTGGACACCTCCTGTGTGCCACAGCACCCATCCTTGCTTGCTCCTTCGGGGGTCACATTGCTCACGTGCTTATATGACACATTCAGGAATGATGTTGCCATCACAGTGGTACAAAATACACATCGTGGTTTGTTCCATTTCCACAGTACTTTTATATTCGGGTTCAGAGCAAGCTGTCCTGATGAGTCTGTTTATAATTTACTGCTGTCTGTTTTGGATACATATATGCTGGAAAGAGATATAATACATAAGACACCATACTGAAGAATTTTTTGGAATGGTTTTAGGTTTATTTGAAATTACTTTCGTCAGCTTTTCCAGTAATGTGAAAGAGGTTCTAGAAGCATGCTTCACTTTTTCTCTCTCTTGGTCTCACCAATAAAAAGTTTTCAAGCACTTGTACATGTTGATGAACTCAGAGTTTCAGAATTCAGAGCACATCTAGTTATAAGGTGCTTTATATTCAGCCAGTGCTATTCAAGAAGTGTATTTTAAATCAGTCGTATCTTATCAAGGCAATTTATATTGCCCTCCTACAAGTGTGGAAATGATTTACAGTAAGTGTCTTTACCTCATAAAATAGCTAAATGAGTTTTCTGCTTCAGAAGTGCTTAAATCATGCTACTTCCTCCATTTATGAAACAATTTATGTTTTCAGACACACAAACATAATGGCATCAAAATCTGTTAATTGTGGTATCTCTTTTTACATGCTCTTTATTTATATCCCTGTTTGGTTTAATCTTTTTTATTGTCTTTCAAAACTCTTTTTCACATCATGGCTGTATTTATTATAGGGAGCCCTATCTACATCACTGTTACTGTTAATTACTTGTGAATTGCATAGTTTGCTATGCCTTTCAAGAGTTTCCCTTCTAATGACTGACCTTTCAGGCAGAAACATTAGTGCAAATTGTAGCATATTTTTAACTAGTGTTTGCAACAGCAGTTTTAACTTGTTATTTTGAAAAATGACTGGCTTTATACTTTTTTTTTTCTCGAGTAGTAATTGAAAGATCGTAGCCTTGGTGGGATACAGCCAGGAAAAAAATATTGTGGGGTTATTTTCCACAAATAATAATCAAATACATTCTCTACCCCAGAATACAGACAAAGATGGAAGAAATAAAGTCAATTTCTTCCCTTCCTTCATTCTGAAGATGGAAAACTAGAACAGAACCTCCTAAATTATTTCCCCAAGGCCAGGTGACCCTTCTGAGACCCACTTTGTCTTTAAATGCTTTACTTGTAATGTGAGCTTGTTGACTTTACCATGGAAAAACTTGTGGTCCTATCAAACATAGGAAACTTTTTGCAATTCTAGGATACAACTCCCAACCACAGTGCTGTCTACCTCTCTGGCTCACTTCTCTGTATATTGATGCACAGAATGCCTGTGTAAAAGCAATAATCAAATGTTTTAAGCCATCAATCTTTATCTATGTCATCTATTTGAACAACGTTTAGAAAGACAATGACTGATAAGATTTCTTAAACTTAATGAATAAACTATATCTATGTAGGCAGCACAAGCACCTGCATGAGCTCCATTATCTCAGTGGAAAGGAAAAAGCAAAATGTTCCCTACAAGGCATCTGTATTAAATGATCCTAGGGCTTAAAAAATATGGTTTGGTAATCTTTAAATACTGTCATCATAATGCAGTAAAGGAGTGACATAAATGTTATTGTGGCTTACAGAGTAAAATTCGCTACTTCTTAATAAGGTCTTTTGCTTGTCAGCACTCTTTCATGTATTTTTAAAAGTATGACAAACATAACTACAATTTTAGTCACTGTTGGTCTTATTTTCCTACTGGTTTGGGACATACAAGGTAAGGGGGAAAATAGCTTTTACTAACTCATAGTGTGTGATACTGTATTTTAAACAAGTGAAATTGTGCACCGTTAAATTAGCACGGTAAATGTAAGTTTGAGAACAACCAGCAGAGAAAATTGAGCTGCAGTGGATGAAATCACCTCAACCAGGAACAAGTATGCTACACAGCAATCAAAACAACCTGAGAGAGCAATCTGAAGAATGCTTAAAAGCATATTCTTGTGCTGCCCAGTCTAAAACATAAAACATGGGTTACCAAGATGTCTTTGTAACATAAATTTTAATAACGGAATTCTGGCTTCACAGAAACTACTTTATTTAGCCTTTGAGACTGAAGCAGTATGGATTCAGAACATCTATGCAAGAAATGCAGGAGTTTGACAGGTTTGGGAAAAGTCCCTCAAAACACCTGGGAGTTGTTCTAGAGAACCAAATGCTACATGAAACTTGGTTGGCATCTGTGATATGAGACCAGCTCTTGATCTATATTGCAAGTAAAAGAAAGAACTCTTGGGACACTCTGCCTGGCAAAAGGAGAGATGATGTTTTTGTAGGGAAATATTAGTGTTTTCCCTTGAATTCTAATTTACAATATGTACATTTGCACATACCTGAAACAACATGCCATCCTGTTTGGAGGACATCTGTTGTTTAGACAGTCCTAAAAGAGGGAAAGACTATTTTTTTCTGACTGATGTTGTCAACTTTGGGAGCCTATGGAAAAATTTAAAGGACATGCTAGTAGATATCAAAATGTTGCACACTTCCAAAATATGTAAACTAATGTGGGTCATCAGTGATTTAAGAAATATCTGGGGTATTCCACAAAATATACTGAAAAAAATATTGGGTACCCCTGCAAATGCATGTGTAAGTTAAGACATTGCACTTTACAAGACTGCTGAATGTGTAATGCTCCTCTGGGTTTGTCACCTGTTCTGTACAAACCAGACCTGCCTGGGAGTTTTGACAATTAAGATTTTGCACCAGTCCTAGATAAAGGAATGATTGAAAGAACCATCATTCCAGGAGTCATACAAGGAGACTTCAATTCCTGCAATTTCTTTAATTCTGTCTACAATTACCTGAAAGCAGGTTGTAGACGGGTGGTGTTCGGTGTCTTCTCCCAGGTAGCAGGCAATAGGGCAAGGAGAAATGGCCTCAAGTTGCACCAGGAAAGGGATAGACTGAATATTAGGAAAAATTTCTTCACTGACAGGTTGGTCAAGCATTGGAACAGGATGTCCAGGGAAGTTGTGGAATCACTATTCCTGGAGGTATTTAAAATACAGATGTGGTGCTTAGTGACATGGTTTAGTGGTGGACTTGGCAGCGCTGGGTTAATCATAAAATGATAAAATTATATAATTATTAGGGTTTGGAAATACCTCCAAGATCATCAATTCAACCTTTGACTAAATACCACCGTGCCCACTAAGCCATATTGCAAAATGCCATGAATATCCCTTTTTTGAACACTTGAAGTCTCCTCCTACCTTAATAATTCTAGGATTTAATGATTCTATGATTCGGGAAACAAAAAAATAAAGGAGGAAAATTTCATTACTTGAATGTATACATTTTTTGACCAACTGTATACACCACTACCACAAGGTAGATCAGCTCCTTGTTGTAAGATGTTTTCAGTAATCCTGGTGGCCACATGTACACATTTTTTTATGATGTCCTGCTTCTACCATTTGCTCCAAACATCCTGATTCCATGTGCATGATGACTGCACAACTGGTTCAATATTTGGTTGTACATGTTTGTGCACACGTGTATGAGTGCTCCTGTCAGACGTGCTCTCCCCATGGCATGGGGTTGCTGACTTGGTTGTTTTAGAGCTTACCTAGTTAAACAGGCAGGGCTTGTGTGGGATGTTTCAGGTAGAGATTAGCTAAGTCAACACCAGAAAAGGCAATTTGATTTACTAGTACTTCTTTCAAAGGTAAGGATGCCTTTTATGCCAAGCACTGGGTAACAGCATAGAGAGGATGGGTGTTACTGAAGACTGCAGCCCACAGGGCAGAGGTTTAGCGTAGTCACCTTGTTGTAAAAATATTGTGTATCTTGTCACCACTCCTGACCTGTATAACCATCTCCAACAAGTCTGTAAGAGTACTGGAGAGGCACAACACCCCTCATAAGGGCTATTAATATCTGAAATCCTGGCAGATTTGAGTGTGGATATTTTCACCACTGCCACTTCTTCCTACAGAGTGTGAAATTCACTGTTGAAGGCAACTTCAGCATAGGTTGCTTCTAGAAGAATTCTATAGGAAGAGATTCAAAAAGCATTTCATCTTGGAATTTCTGACTATAAACAAGAGTTCCTTCCCTCAGTGGCCCCAGTATGATAACTGTAGGTAGGCATTGCTACAGTAGTGGCACCACTGAGGGGAGGGGGTGTGTTGACTGAAGAAGAGGAAAAGAGAGACTGCTAACACACTAATTAGCTCTATTATTAATGAGTGAAATCTTGACATTGTCTCATTACCGAGTTTTCACTGCAGATACTTCTCCAGAATGTGAGTTGCATTAGGGACTCTCATGTCGGAAAGCAAGACTGGGTCTTCACTCTTTGCATTTGTGACAGATGTGAAATGGTTAAGTTGAGAGAAACATCATAGCTAAACTTTTCAAAACGATTTGATGTTTTGTCAATATTGATTCAGCCTTCTCAGTGTCAGTGAAGTAAAAAATAATAAAGTTCTGTTGCTGCAGGGACATGAAAAAAAGATGTTTGATTGATTCCTCCATTATCCAATGACAGTTATTATGGAGCAGGGAATAAAAATGGCAATTATATTCTTACTTTATAGAGGAAAAAGAAGGGAAAAGAAACTGTTCTAAGATTTACAGAGCTGACTTATGAGAGTTGAAATATGCCAGAAACAGGAACTTCAATGATTGGTCTCACAGCCCTGTTTCTAGAAGCATGGGCATTTAGCCATAATATTTGTATTCAGCAATTGAAACTAATATGAAGTGATGTTTAGCTATATTGAACAAGTAAGGGCATCCAAAACCAGAATGCACATTAGGAAATAGTATAGTTGTATGCCCATTAGTGTGAAAAGTAGATTTAAAGAGACAAAAAAGCCTGCAGACACTTTTTAATATATCCTTTTTGCTTAGATTAAATTTAATCACAATAAAATGTTTCCCAAACACTCAAACACATTATAAGGCACTTCTTATTTTTATACCTCCAGATAATAGTCATTCAGAGAGTGCTTTTTCTTCTTCAGTACTTTCCCTTATTGTCACATATTTCAGAGACAGAAAGCCCACTTGTGCAAAACTTATTTTTCAGTCTGTGAGAAAAAGGCTGCTCTGGATTTTTTTAAACTGTGATATTACATCTAATAAACATAATTTTTTATTGCATCAAATGGCATCTTATTTTAAGAAAAAAAAAAATCTGGTTTTGACTCTAGACATAAACACAATACACCACAATAATATATATATATTTAATTTGGAATAACCCTCCCTTTCTAACTCTACAAAAAAACCCAATTAAAGGTGCTATTTATTTTTTTCCCTCTTTTTTTTTAAGACAGCCTCCAGATATGCAGTGGAAAATGGAAGTGAAAATATGTTAGCTGCTCTTATTTCTTGAGACAAAGAAAAATAATTTTGTCAAATTGTCCTTTAATTCTATTAAAACATCACCTACGGCTGCAATTTTACCAAGAAGGTTGTCTATTTTGTCATTTCATTGACAGAATTAATTAATTTTTATTTGCTTATCTTTGTTTTAGTTGGTCTAATTTTATTTGTGTATAAATGCAATGTTGAAAACGATTTCTTAATATAGGTCTGCTGATTACACAATCTATGTCAATAAAGGATGAATTACATAAATTGCTCTTTATTTCTCAAGTGATCTAGCTGAAAACAATACAATCTTAGATATTGCTCAAGCTGAAGGGCAAGTTAGGGAAGAAAAACTGCTTCTTATTAGTGATTTTTACTTGGCATCTGTTTTCACAAATAACATCTGCCTTTGTACTACAGTGCAATTGCTACTCTTGTGGGGAGCTCTTTGCTAGTTTTGGTAATTTACAATGTCTGCTGTTATAATTAAATAGCATTAAATATATTCTTCCCTGGCAGATAAGAGAAACTCTCTCCTCTGGTAAAACCTCTCGCTTCCACCATGCTAAAAAAAAAAAAATTGCTTCAAGCCTCTGAATGCTTTTTTGGCCAGCAGGTCTTAGAACATGTGTCTCTGCTCTACTGTCAGCAAATGCTGCCCTTGCCAGGTTAACAATTCACCCTGGCCTTTGGCTCCACTTCCCACTGCAGGCTGGATGAGTCACAGATGTGTGGACAATGTCAACTGGCCCAAAGCCATCCAGCACATACCTGCTCTCAGACTGAATAGCCAAATGCATAGCCAAATGTTATCCCAAAGTGTCGCTCCTCGACCTTGCACACAAGCACTTCCAAAAGAAAAATTAACATCACAGCACTATTGGAGCTTTTGCCATGATTGCAGAAAGTAAAGTCCTCTTTCAATGGTAGCTGTCTTTGTCTTTTTCCTCAAGGAAATACACTTCTCTGAAGAGGTCTTAACTTCCTTTTGGTGGTTGAGTTGTTTGTTGACCTTCTTCAGAACAGGCTGTGACCAATCCTTTTGGACTGGTGATGCTGCAGTGGCAAATAGACACTTGAAATCATTTTCTGGTGAAACACTTAACAATGCACTGCACAGTTTAACAAGAGCATTGCAGCTAGACTGGTAAGAATGAGGAAAAAACAGGGAGCAGCGTAAGATGTCAGAAGGTTTTTATTTCAGACAGGATATGATAGCAGATGTCATGTGTGTTACACCTTTTACCAGGGCCTTATCAAGAGTTTAACACTATAAATACTTCTGTGCTGTGAACAGTAATTCACTACATTTTATCAAGTTGGAAGTGTCATGTCCTCCTACATTACAAAGAGAAACTAAAGTGAAGATAGACATCAGTCAATAACGTACCAATAGAAAAGGATAAACAACTAGTTCTACAAATTATTCTCTCAAGGAAATTCAGAGTGATTGTCATTTTGCAATAGACAGCGAAGTTTAATGTCTGATCTCCAGCAACATTAAATACCATGAGAAAAATGAGAGTGTATGGATGATTCAATTTTTGGAATGGGCATCTTTTTCCTAAACCAGTGAAGACACCAAGTCAGAAGAACAATTTAATAAGAAATTTTTTTAAAAATAAAGGCAAAAAACACTGGCTTAAACTGATAGAGTCAGGATACAACTTGACACCCTGTTAGTCAGGGTGACGGTAGCAGTTCGATAAAATGGTAGCTGCAGTCCTCCTGAAGTGATGGATGTGGTTCTGTTGAAGTGGTGATCCTGTAGAAGGGTCTGGTCTTCCTCGGAAGGTCCAGTGGTGGCTATGTAGCTCTTGTCCTCTGGGAATCCAGTGGGAAAGGCTGCTCGTGGTGTTCCAAACCTCAGATTATATCCAGGATGGAATGCTTGGTTCCTCCCTTTGGGCGGAGCATCTCCCAATGGGATCATGTAATTTTATCAGTCATGCAGTGAGACTTGATTAACAGAAGATATCCCCCTCGAGGGAGGATGGGTCATGGGAGAGATAAAGAACACTGCCCCAACTGGTTTCAACAGCTGGCCCATTATCAGAAGATATCCCCGGAGTTTATCAGGGATGAGTCATGAAGGAGATGGGGAACACTGCCCCACAGGTTTTTAACAGCTTGTGAAGATGGTGATAGAATACATACTTTTTGGGCACATCTTACATTGTAACCTAGGATATATGCCCTAGCACATTTCCTTAATTTATCAAAATGAGAAAAAAAATTATTTTATGTCAGTTCTTTCCATTATAATTAGGAGATCCCAACCACCTATAATGAAAACTGAAGAAAATTATAGTTATTTGAATTTGATATTAGCTACCAGTTGACTGATTCTCCATCAAAGTTTTAATGACATTTTATTTATGGCATGGTAGAAATATATTTAATTGTTGTGCCTTTTACTATACAGACAATCCTTTCTGGTGTAAGTTAGAGCTGCTGAAAAGCCCTTCACTTTTCCTCTCCACCTCTATTCACTAGTTTTGACCCCAAATTGAAACACATAAAACTAGGGAGTTTTGGGTTTTCTGAGGTTTTGTTTGTTTGCTCACAAGAGTGAAGAGATCAGTGCCTGCCCCTCCTCTTCCCCTTACGAGGAAGTTGTAACTGCAGTGAGGTCTCCCCTCAGTCTCCTCCAGGCTGAACAGACCAAGTGCCCTCAGCTGCTCCTCATACGGCTTTCCCTGAAGGCCCTTCACCACCCTTGTGACCCTCCTTTGGGTGTTCTCTAATATCTTTATACATTTTTTTATATTGTGGCACCCAAAACTGCCCCCAGCACTGGAGGTGAGGCCGCCCCAGCCCAGAGCAGAGGGGACAATCCCCTCCCTTGTCTGGCTGGTGATGCTGTGCCTGATGCCCCCCCCCCAGGACAGGGATGTCCCTCCTGGCTGCCAGGGCACTGCTGACTCGTGTTCATGTTTGCCAGCACAGGCCCTATTTCAGAAGTAAGCAGAGGATTAGTGGGTATTAAAGCCTTGCCGGCAACACAGGAGAGTTAAATGACAAAATGTAGGCAACAAAAACCCTCCAAGTTATTCAGCAACAAGTACATAAAGGGCTGCATCCCTCTTGCCTCCATGCAGTTGGAGAAAGTTGTCCTTTTTTATTAACAAGTAGAAACTACCAACGAAGAACAAGTTGCTACCTCGTATCCTCTATATAGGCCTGCTGAAAACTTTTCCATGTATTTCCTGGCCACTGTTTACATCTAAATTAAATCTAAGTGCAAATTAGTATTTGCAAAGTGTTCTTCATTAATTTTAAAAACAAAAATTGGCTTTTTAAAAAGTCATCAATATATTCAACGACTTGAATATTTTTTTTTTTTTTGAAAAGCAAACAACCCTTTAAATTAAATAATATAAATAAACTTTTCAGGATTTTTAATGTTTAAATGCAAATAGCATTTCCTGAGCAACTCTGATAGTAGTTCCACTTATTCATTTTTTTCTAACTAGTTTGGTGGAGAATTTATCTTCTTACGCTATGTGCAGAAGTGCAATATTTCTATGAATTCTGCAAGAAACTGTGAGGTCTTCCTTATTTTCATGCCTGGAATAGCATCTAAGGTGAACATATTCCTGAATGTTTTCTCTCTTCTGTGCATTAACATACTCAATCCTCATGGACTGAGCATAACTCTCAGTGATTTCACCTGCCAGAATGTGACAGAGGGAATTAGGATGAGTGACAAATGACCAAAATGCAGAACAGCTGCTGTTGATGTCAGTTTTTGCTATCTAATTTGTTTTAATGCTTTATAACTAAAAAAATAGAATTTCTCACTATGGATGTTTAATGAATTCTGAAAAAAAAAACCATAAAATGAGCAAATAGAATCACAATTGAAATAGACTTTTCCCATAGATATCATCAGGGTCTGATCCTGAACCTATGGCATGAGTATACAGACCTTTTTGTCACTAGTACTGCAATAGGTGTTATTTATTTTTGTTGAATTGTTATTAGATGGGGGTGGTGTGTGGAGAATCAGCCAAGGTACTTGGCAGAGAGCAATAGCAGATTTCAAATAAGAAACCACAGCTCTGTGGGAGGACATAGGAAATTGTGTGTTTGTGAAATGCAGAGCAACCACAGGGGGAGGAGTGCAGACCCCAGAACATGAAGCAGGTCAGGAAGAAGATGAGCTTCTTGTGGTTTATGACTGTCACCATCACTGAATGCCTACTTAATTTTAGGCACTTCTTCTAAATAAAAAAAGAGGTAATAAAAATCTTCGTGTTATGGGTATTAGCAAGTGAAAAAAATGAGCCTTTGACTTCTGCTGTGATGTTTTCGTCTAAAAGCACTTGTCACTTTGCAAAAAACATATTTTGGTATGTAATGGGAAAAGCAGCAGGATATATTTTATCTTTGTCTTTTCAGTGAACAATTTCTAAACTGTATGCTGAAGTAAGACGCTATGACAGCTCCTCTTCAATACACTTAGAAATTTCTGCACTGTAAGTAGAAAGCTACCAATAAGAATACTGAACAAAACTCAGGCCAGAAAAGGTAATTGATACATTTACAGTTAATTAAAATAAAAAAAATTAGATTGCAAACCCGGGAAGATTGTTATTTCTTTCTTCTGGCATTTTATAAGATAGTTATATTCTATGTACTGTTACTTTACAAGTTTCATACAAAGTTTAGAGGTTTACATTTTACAGTTCAGCAAAACTCTTTAAGGAGAGAAAAATTACTTTAAAACTTACATAGGATGTCGTAAAACAACAAAAAGAAGCAGTCTTTATCTAGTCTTTTTTTTTTTTTTTCAAAAGCTGTCTAATGACAATACTGAAGGAAAATACAGAGGTGTAATACAAAGGAAAAAAAGCAAACCTGCATTAACAGAAAACAGTGCCTGATGAGATGTATATATTTGTCTACTAAGAGCTATGCCTGTTTTCCTCAGCTGAGACTCTGACCTCTGAATCTTTAGACAGGTGGACAATTCATCATAGAGATATCTGTAGCAGCATATGTCATCACACTTTTCTAAATTTTTGTTCTTGTTTTCTTATTTTTCCACTTATCTCTTCCCAAACACAATCACTGAAGGTGATATATAAGTGTTTCATACATCCCAGGAGGATATTTTCATATCCCCTCCATGAGAGGAAGAGTCAGGGCAGACACTGCAGTGCAGACACTTCTCTCTGCTGAGCAGTGACAGAGCCTGAGGGAATGG
Organism: Daphoenositta chrysoptera; assembly: GCA_013397915.1. Lineage (NCBI taxonomy): Eukaryota > Metazoa > Chordata > Aves > Passeriformes > Daphoenositta > Daphoenositta chrysoptera. Next base: position 64,019 of record VZRO01001738.1, on the reverse strand, counting down.
GCTGAAGCTGTGTCAGGAGAGGATTAGTTTGGATATCAGGAAAAGGTTCTTCCCCCAGAGGGTGGTTGGGCACTGGAACAGGGTCCCCAGGGAAATGGTCACAGCACCAAGCCTGAGAGCTCAAGAAGCATTTGAACAATGCTCTCATTGCATGAAATGCAATGACCATGGTGGGACTGGTGGGATGTCCTGTGCAGGGCCAGGAGTTGGACTTGATGATCCTGGTGCATCCCTTCCAGCTCAGGATATTTTATGATTCTATGTTTACAATATATGATCTTATTGTCCCAGAATCACAGAATTAACTAGGCTGGAAAAGACCTTTGAGACCATCTCTCTACCAGATCAGTGACAGTGTGTTTCCCATCACCCTAAGAGATTAGTCACTGAAGAAGGCTAAAAATTTAAAACTTAGGGAAAAAAAAATCTTATGATTCTTCTATAGTGTTTGCTATATAGTCCCTTATGAAGTTTAGTGTTGTTAAAATGTGCTAAAAGAGAGAAACAGGAAAATTCCGTTTAATGTCTCTGGCACTACAGATATAGCCTTGTCAAATTTAGAAATACAAGTGTGCTCATGGCTTTGTGACAGCCCTTTTCTGTGTATTTCAGAAAGAGAAAAATGTCTGCTGATATGGAAAAACATGGAGCCCTTGTGGAGTTCGTTTTGATATTTTTGTGGGTTGCTCTGTGAGGCAGATGGAGCTGGTCCAAAGAATTAAGGGAGTCAAGGGGACATCTGCCTGTCATTAGAGCAGCAGAGGGTCACGGAACTGATTGAGTGCTACATTGTCACCAGGAGATAGCTGTAAGAAGTGCTGAGAGCTGCAGCAATGAATCCAACACAAACATTCATTTCAAGAACATAGCTGTAGGTCACACAAGAAAATAAGGATGAGCAATTTGCATAGCCTTGTCTCTAATTAAAGCTTCACTGAGCTACTAGGTTAAGAATAAGAAATCACAGATTTAAGACACACGCTACCTTTGTCCTTTCTGTCTCAAATTAGGTAATGACCACTGAGAAGAACCTGACCTTTGCAAATCATCTAATGTAGAGAGACACAGGTGCCATTTTTCATTATTCCTGTGCATTAAATGGCAGACACAAATCAGCCATAATCACTGCAGAAGGCACAGGGATCTTTAAGTTTAGCCTTGGATTAAGCAATATTCTCCCTTGCTCAGTGTGAGCTGGAACAGACCCAAGTCAGACTCGTTGACATTAATCAAGAGCTTTTCAGGCTAATGCACGCACAGCGCTGTCCTGCTTGTGCCTTTCTCAAATGTGTCTTTGTTACTGATTTTGCTGCCCTGGGAAAGCGAGAATCCTAAAACCTAAGCAAGTGCAGCACAATGATCAACAGAGCTTTTATTGAGCTTGGAGTTCTTATCAGATCCATTTGTGAAGTTAAGGGGATGCACACGCCATCTGCCTGGCTCTGGAAGGGCGGCAGCTGATATCACTGAGTGCTGCTGCCAGGTCTCCTGTGCCAAAAGGGAGGAAACTTCTTCCAAAGGACCTCTGCCCTGTAATGATTGCTCAGGCCAGAGCCAGCTGTGTGCAGACCACTGAGTGTGAGCTTGGAAGCAATCCTGCAGTGCCACTCCTCCATCCTGGTTCAAACAACCTACGGTGGGACAACTGGTATTAAAGAGAGTTTGGGCATTCAGTGGTTAATGGAACTCACTGTATGCCTGGATCACCAAGGCCAAATCTCTGCCCTGAGATTTATTAGGTGTTCCTGTGCCTATTTCTTATCAAGTTTATGAAGGATTGTGAGTCAGTGAAGGACTTGGATGGAGTCCTGTCATACTCACAGTGAGTGGACACACAGCCACACATCCAGCCAGAACAAACCTCAGGACTGGTGATAAAAAGGGGGACAGGATGCAAGCCAGAAGGTAAAGGAAAGAATTAGGTATCATGTTATTCCACATGCACAGCCTCTCCCTTCTCATGAATATATTGTACTTGGCAAAGGACACTTCTGCTCTTTACTTAGGGTAAGTCTCCACAGTGGATATCACTTTTTGCTTCTTGAGCTTTGAGGTTTTTTTTTTTCTTTTAATCTCGAATTGAAAAATATGAATATTTTTAAAATATTTATGGTGTATAAACATAGTTTCCAGGTGGGAAAAGAGAAAACTTTGGGAAGTTATAAGTGGCACCTGCAGCTTAAGCAGGATAGCCTCCCTGGCTTTCTTTTATATCTTACATAAAGAGATGGCCCCTCTGGAGAGAACACAAAATCCTGTTCCTATGGTGAAACACTGCTTGAGGTGCCTATCTCCCCTCAGGGATCCTAGGGAGGGCTGTCTTCTTCAAAGAATATCCCTTTCTGTGAAGACCTGAAAGCATTAATTTACAGGTGAAATTCAGTGATGTGTGGAAGCCATGCTGGCAAATTCCCCTGCACCATTAGATTACACAGCTGTGTCAGGGCAGGAGCAGCAGACAGAAAACCTAAAACGCCTACACGTCTCAAACTGTGCAGCTGTCATGGCCTTCTGAGGTGGGATGCACCAGGGTGAGGGCTGACTTACATTGATCTCTCTCTCCATCCTGTTTCTTCTCACAACAGAATATTTTGGAGTGGGAGGGTAGCTGGTTATTAATATGAAATTATTTCTTTAACTTCTTTAAGTTGTCAGTATGATCATTTAGGAGCCCATATAAAAATCCTTCATCCCAAAGAAAATGATCTGTATCATCCTCTTTCTTCTTTTTGTTACTATAATTTCTTTTATTTCATATGTCAGTAGAATCTGAAGTAGAATATTTCAACATGAAAGCTCTGAAACTTGTCTTCTTGTTCTCCTCACCCTTCTACAGCTACCTGAAACGGGGTTGTAACCAGGTGGGGGTTGGGCTCTTCTCCCAGGAAATGAGGAAGTGGCCTCAAGCTGCATCAGAGGAAGTTCAGGTTGGACACCAGGAAGAATTTCTTCACAGAACCTGTTGCTAGACTTTGGATGGGCTGCCCAGGGAGGTGGTGGAGTCCCCATCCCTGGAGGTGTTCAAGAAACAACTGGATGTGGCACTTATTGCCATGGTATGGTTGACAATGGTGATGTAATGTCGGACTTTATGAACTTGGAGGTCTTTTCCAACCTTAATGATTCTGTGATTCATGCAAATTAGTCAATGAATTTGACAAAAAGTGTAGAAGTTGCTTGGGCCATTCTGAAGCTACCTTAATGGTGAGGAAAAAGAAGGATGAAGAAGAATTCCATGTCTAGATAGCATTTTTCAGTCCTTATGTAAAGACGTTTGTCATATCATTATGTTTGTAAAGCAGCACATCCCTCCATGACAGAAGAAAGCAATATTGCTGCATTTACCTGTCTAATAGAGAGATAAACAAGAAATGCCACTTTATTTTTGGAAGATACTACTAAAAGCAATGAAATATGACAAGCTATAAATTGCCTTATTAGCTTCTTGTGCTTAGCCAGGATGAAATCTCACTGCTTGCCAGAAAACAAGACACCAGGCCCACCTGGTCCCCATGTCCCCAGCTGCCTGGGAGAGAGGGATGCTGAGAGGATTCTGGCTCCCCTTTGGAGGGGTGCAGCCTGTCTGCTTGCCCCAGACACTGCCAGCCTGCCTGCAGGAGCCACAGCTTTTCAGGCAGAGGCTCAGAGGTTGCTTTCAATAGAAAGTGCTTTCCTTTCTATTTTATTTCATTGCTGTGGGAATGGAAAAATTCTTGGGTCTAAAAGACCAGCTCATGCTGTATTTACTGCTTTTATAATGACAAAAAGTACTGAGAAACCACAAAGCTATTATTTGTTCTGATCTAATATCCTGCAAACTACAATAAATGGAATTTTTTTTTTCCTACCCAGTGAGGATGACATTTTTAGCTTTAAACATTTATTTTTTATGTCAGAAAGACTTGAGATCAGACCTTAAGATAATTGTATTATGATTGCTTTCTGGTTTTGTTACCCTTTCTCTTCTTTTTCTGACATGATTTGGGAATAAGGTGGTTCAAAACCAACAGAAGAAGCTAACTGTACTTAGGAAACCATCACAGCCTGAAGATGCATTACTTTCTGAAGTGTTAGAACTAGAAAAGTCCATTTTAATTCCTCAAGTAAGCTTGGAATTTCAGTTTCCAGGTAGCATAAAATATTTACCTTTCACTCCAGTGTTTGTGAGATATCAGCTGTTAAAATACACATGGGAGAAGCTTGTAAGGTAGGGTTTTTTGCAGGACAGTACGAATGATTTCAGGATCAGTATGCTTTTCCAAACAATGCTCCCCAACTGCTGCTCAGACAGAGGGAAAATGTGTCCCAGTGTAATTAACCACTCCAGAGCCCCACAAACATGTACACGCACACACAGAGACACACAGGCACACTCCCTGTCTTCTGGCATGGACCCTGCCTCCTCCCACCATTCCTCAGCTGTCTGAAGCACCACGGGAGAGTGTTGACTGACTGTCGACACAATCCAGCTACATGTTGTGTTTTCCTGAGTCCTGCACATCATTTACCTTTCAGAGAAGGCAACCGTGCTAATTGTACACTCACTTTTTCCCCTGAGACACACAGGAGCTCAGCTATCTCTTGCTATGCCTACAGTGAGGGTAGCAGAGGAGAGTCAAGCAGATGCTTTCTCAAAGTCTCTATGTAATTTAAGGATGATTTTTCAACATAATAGTGAGCTGTCTTTGGAAGAAATAACTTTTTCAACATATTAAGTTTAGGTGTCTTTTAGGTTTGGGGGAGGGGGTTTTGGTTTTTTTGTTGGGTTTTTATGTTGGGTATTTTTGGGGGGTTTTTTTGGTTTGGTTTTTTTTTGTTTTGTTTTGTTTTGTTTTGTTTTGTTTTGTTTTGTTTTTTTAATAAAGGAGAGTTTGTGTGTTTCTGACAATGAAATAATTTTGAAACCAAAGTCTCTCATTTTGAACTGTACACTTCATAGGCTTTGAGGTCATCTAATTGTGGCCTTCCAGTGCCTGGAGGCAGCCCACAGGAAAGATGGAGAGAGACTATTTACAAGGGCCTGGAGTGACAGGACAAGGGGGAATTCAAACTGACAGCAAGTAGATTTAAATTAGATTCTAGGAAAACATTCTTTACTGTGAGGGTGGTGAGGCACTGGAGAATGTTTCCTTGAGAAGCTGTGGCTGCCCCATCCCTGGAAGTGTTCAAGGCCAGGTTGGATGGGGTTCTGAGCAGCCTGATCTCTAGAGGAAGGTGTCCCTGCCCTTGGCAGGGGGACTGGAATGAGATGATCTTTAAGATTCCTTCCAACTCAGGCCATAAAAAACCCCAACCAACCAGACAAAATAAAATCCAGAAAAAACTTTGCATAGATACATGACTGTGTATTTTCAGGTCTATGCAATAAAGAAGCTTTTTGTGATGTCACTTCTTGAAAAATAGTTTGAGATGTTTCATCTGCTCCATATCTACTCCCTAGGTTATATCCATGGCACCAGCTTAAGTAGACAAGTTCACAACCTAATACGGTTGTCTCCATGTCCATAAAAATTTTAAAAAAATGATTAAAAAACTGAGCAAAACAGTGTAGATATTTCTGAGATCCATTACCTTTTCCATTAAATTTAATTCCTAAAACACAACAAAATAAATTAACCAGAAATTCACAATGTTCAAAATTCACCTATCAGCAGTGTTTATTGTTTCATCTATGGCTGGTTTACCTCCTATCTGGCTGATATAAGTAAAATGAAAAACAGTTTTTAATCTAATATTCAAGGAAAGTAGCATGGAATGCTCTAGTCTGTACCTGCAGAACTTAAGTGATGGTGTTTGATTGCATTTGTGATTAGTATAGCAAATGCAGTCACTGATTTTGAAGTAGCCATGCACTTCTTTTTGACCTTACCTGAAATAACTGCAAGGCTGACCTTGGAATGTTTCAGAAGTAAAAGAAAAGAGAAGTAAAAGAAAAAAAATTTAAATTAGTTTTGTGTTTAGCTATAAAACTATCAGAAATAAACCAATGGTTTAGCTTTTGTCAAGGATCGCTGGTTTTGGACACCGTTGACTAAATGAGGCTGATTTGGTGGGAAATTTATTTCAAGTTTCTAAATATCAAGCAATTCATTGCAGGATGAAGTCTTTGTCTGGAACTTTAGTTTCTTTAATAATGTTGCAAAATCCCTTCAAAAGGTGTCTATGATGAACATCTGCCTAAAATGCAGGAGAATATCAGAAGACTATCTCTAAACCTCCTTTGAGGAGAGCAGCCTAATGATGCTAAAGAAGGAAAAATCAACTGTGCTATTTCATATTATGGCTGAATCAAACTACAGCTTAAAACAAGCTAGGAATCTATTTCTGTGGAAAAGAGGAAAATCTCACTTCCTTTCTCCTCTTCCTCCGTTTCTCGAGCCATGTGATGCCTTCCCTTCCCATGTTCCATGTTTAGTGACTATTAATTTATCTAATTCAGTTCACTAACATGGCAACAAATGCTTTTTTTTTTCTTTTCTTCGCAACTCAGTTTTCTTGCTAAGGAGAAACTCCTTTCTTGAAAGAAACTTTCAAGAAACTTCCTTTCTTGAAAGGAGTTTGTTTTCTGATCATTTGAGTGCAAAAGTCAGCGGGAAAGAAATACCAGAAAACAGAGAGAAGTAAAGTGGAGACATCTCCCTTTTGATGGCAACAAGCCACTGTACCAGCTGAGTCCAGCTGTATCAGCATGATGCTGGTGGTGAGATGTGTAGGAGACTTAAAAATCATAATTACCTTAAACAGTGTTAAGATCAACAAAGGACTTGGGGCAACCTGTATGAAGAAGCTGTGATCTCTGAAGCCCAGCCCCCTGAAAATGCCTCCTGAGAGGAATTTGGACTGTCAGTTAAGCAATTTGACAGGAACTTGAGATAAGATAAAGGTGACACTATTGTCCAGTTATCCCAGGTCTAGGGAGATGTAAACAAGGCTGAGGGAGAAGAATGTATCCACAAGGAAAGCCAAACCCAGCAGCTGTGCTGAAAATCAGCTCCGGTTGGGACTGGGGGGAGGCCACAGCCCCCAGACTGATTTGCTGAGGCCAGGATTGCACACAATGTGCCCCTCAGCCGAGGGGGAGAAAGAGAGCTTTTGAGGGTGTGATGGCAAAACCTCTGGTACAGAGTGGGTGAACACCCATCAGCAGAGGCTACAAGCCAAATAAAGATGCAGGCCCTGCAGAGTCCTCCCTTACATGAACAGTCTTTCCCTGCAAAAGGTCAAATGCACCCCAAACACTCACATGAGAGGCAGCTGTCATGTCTTAGAATGTGTCATAAACCACCAGGGACTCCCAAAGAACCGCCCCCTACTCATTCCTGAGGCCTTTCCCCAGAGGACTGCGTGTGATCCACAAGTGTTGCAACAGATCCAGAGCCTGTTGCAGAAGACAGTGTAAAACCCTTGGGAGGTACCTGGGCATTCCCACAGATACCTGAATATACACTAACCCATTGAACTCGGTGTTACACAGGACCCTCCAAGAACACCAGAAGAAAGGGACCAACCAGATGCTGTCAGGATCCAGAGTCTCTCTGTCACTCTCTTTCTTTCCCTGCCCCCCTTCTCCTTTTCCTCTTCTTTCTTCTTCTTCTCCTTTTCTTTCTCTCACACTTCCTGTTAAATAAAATCCATGCTATTGACTTTCAGGATATGGCCCTGTTTGCACCTTAATTCAGGCAGAGGCATCTCTCTGTGGATCACAACAAGGTGGCATCCTGGGACTGTGCTCCCAGCTGGAGGACATCACTATGGGAAAATACCAGGAGGAGGTCCCTAAACCAGACAGTTGGAAGCATATTATCAACATTTTTCGATTATTGGTTACTTTTGGCACAGCCCTGGAGCACAGTCACATGAACACAAACAGGTGGAGGGCAACACCTTGTAAGAGACCGAGCCCAGCCTTCCACTTCAGGTGACTCTTTGGTGCCTACAGCACAGACATCTTTGTCGTCATCATCTTTAAGGCTGTTCCCTTCTGAGCAGCTAGGTAAGGACAAAAGGATAGACAGTTTCTTGGCTCTTAAGCTCTATATTTCAGGGATTCACCTGAGCAAGAGAAGGCTGGAGCACAACTCTTCGATTTCAGTAAATGCAGGCAAATATCATCCAGACAAGAGACTGGAAGAGACCTGTCTCAGAAGAACCACAGGCTGGGAAATTACCAGTCATGAGCATTAGTGAGGGATCAAGTGCTGAGCTCTAACAGGAAGAGAAATGGGCTTTTGCACAGGTGTTGTGCTTTTCAGGTGTCTGCCTCGACCACAGTGTCATTTGCAAGACCTTTACAAGTGTCCATCTTTCTCACACACCTTCATCTTTCAAAAACTAGAGGGCATGAATATAATTTCCAACTCAGTTGTACTCAAAATCACCAAGTGTTTGAATTTTTGCTGAGATTCTGCAATGCCTCATTTAATGTCATTTAAATATATGCAGGAATTGGTTTCTTTGTAACATTCTAAACAGATAAAAATTTCTTTATCTTCACCTTAGAAACAAATTCACTGAGCTTTATATAAAAACATAGTAAAACATAACAAAGCTATCTGTCTGAAGTGGTAATTTAAACTCCACTTAGTCTTCAATAAAAACTAAATAGCACACCATAACTATTTACTGCATGTACTTTAACACAATTAACAGTCTGAATGTTCTGAAGAGCTTCTAAAATTTCATTTTACAGAGGAACAGTGATCTTTCCAATATTTTTTGGGCCACTGCAAGAGATTAAATGTTACTTTTATGTGCATTTATAAAAGTAGTTTCGGTTATTAAAAGCAAAACCTCAAGCTGTTGCTTCTTTTTTTAAGCTAAATATGCTGATCTGAGTACAGCAACCCTTTAGCTAAGTTATATATATATTTAAGTATATATAAAAATATATATCCAATTAAGATGTGTTTGTGGTGATTATGGAGGACAGAATTTGAACTATGTAAAAATCAAATAATGACAATGGGTTTACAATAAAACAGAATATATTCAGGGTTTATAAACTTACTTACACTTTTGAGTGTTCAGTCTAGATGTTTTTAATACCTTTTCCCTTAACAGAAAATATTAAATGGGTCAGCAACAGAACAGGTTAGAAAACTGGAAGGGATTCATTCCTATTTTCTGAGATTAAATCATAAACCCCTTGTTCAAGCACAGATGAGTACTATCAGAGAAAAAGATAAATATGAAAGTACAGTGACAAGGCAGACAAACAGCAGCTAAATACATTCTTACATCTTGCCTCATCACCCTAAGAAAGTAAAATGACCTTTATAAAAATACAGCATTTGAAAGAAAACAAAAAGACAACCATCTCTTGTAACATCAGCAACAACATTGGTTCTGTTTCTGTTATTTTGAAGGGGAAATTTAGTTACCTCTTTTCAAGGATGCAAAATGCTTTAATGAGGTACAAACATATACATGTATAAAATTTGGTGACTAATTGCAATAGCTCTGTACGTGCTTGCATTGGGCCAAAATGCATGCTCAGGGCAGTAGGTACAGCCCTGATGGTGTCAATTTGTGTTCAAGGAGTGACTGGAGGTGGCACCCAGTGCCATGGTCTTGTTGACAAGCTGGAGATCTGTTAAAGGTTGAATTTGATGATCTCAGAGGTCTCTTCAGCCTAAAGGATTCTGTGATTCTGTAACAGAATTGTGAATGCACTACCCCTAGATGCGGGCACATATCTATTTCAGGAACAGCAATAATCTTCAAAGGGACAATCAGGTCAAGAGTAGGTGATGGGGGATGCAAACGTACATGTTGGTGAAATTATTTTTTAAGGTAGTTCCAGAAGTGGGTATTTTTGGAGGTGAGAGCTCTTGTGACCTCTAAAAAGGTAAAGATTGCAGTAATCATGGTCTCTTGAGTTAGAATTTCTTAACAACAGCTCTTTTACAAACACATACAGAATAAAGATATAGTAACACAATATATATAACACAATGTATAAAAAAGTTAAAAGCAGTTAGCAGCTTTCCTGTTTTTTATTTCATTTTGGCATTTTTAAACGTTTTTTTTTTTTAATTACTATTCCATGAAGCAATAGTATAACTATGTACAGATCTTTGTTGCTTTGGTGTTTTAAAATAATAAATCCATTTATTTTCTGAACCAAGTGGTACTACAGCCAGCTTTATATTGTAAGAGGAATTAAATCTGTGATGGCCAGAAGGTAGATGTTGTGGCAGTCTGGGAGGAGAACTCCTTTCTGCATGAGGTTGGGAAAAACAACCTGTTGGATTCCAAGAGTCACAGGAAAGTCCTGGAAGCTTGGGAAAATGCTGCGTTTGTGAGTGGCACTGAGAGAATACGATTCTTTTAGGTATTCTTCTGAAAGAACTGAGTAGCAGAAAAGCTCAGCTTCTTGCTCTCCCTTCTTCTCCATGTCCAGAAGCCCAGAAGCTGAACAACTTCTTTTTATTATACAGTTCAGTTCTAATTACTTCATACTGGAGTAAATAGCCATTTCAATCACAGGCTACTCCATGTTAATTGGAGAAGAATCTACTGAAATAGCACAGAGGCAATACAAATTTATAGATAGTTTTTTAAAAATTTTTAGAAGTTGTAACCATGGATAATAATGACTCTTCTACTAAAGAGCAGATACTTGTGTAAAGAGCATTCTTTGGCAATAAATTGCATATTTAAGAGTTCCATTTCCTGTGGTCTCTGTGAGATAGTACATCAACTCCAAACACAATAATAAAACTGACCAATTCCCAAGAAAAAAACCTAAAACAAATGCTTGTTTTCAGGTCTTGCTGATGACTCATAAATAACAATACAAGCATGCATCTGACATCAGCAAAATTACTGTATTATCTTCTGAGTAGTCTTTGTATCAGTGAATAATTTACTAGCTTAAATTCTCTTTATTTCATAATTTGGAGGTAAAAACAAATTTAAAACAAAAATGTGATGCAACTGAAATATTTGTGCTCTAATGCCATGTAGATTGTGCCTTCGCAAGTATCTTTTACATTTCCAATTTTTTTTTTTTAATATTACCATTATAGGAATGTGTGAATATTCCCTTAAAAAAAAGGTGTTTGCTACAGCTCTGTGGTGGTAGATGTTAGATTTCTCCTGATGGTCTCTGTCAGTAAAGGTAGTGATCAAGATATGAGCATGATGTCCTCCTTCCCTGTGCTCTCACTTAGCACAATTTCCTCCTCATTCAGCACAGCAGTCAGGACACCACCTTCAAGAAGGAAAACTAAAAAAAAA
>VZRO01001738.1:36772-52726 GCA_013397915.1 Daphoenositta chrysoptera | reverse complement strand
CACAGCAAAGCAGTACCATCACATTAATATTTCTTGCATAGCACTGTCTCCTGAGGAACTTGGAAAGAAATCTTCATTAATTTAATGTAGAGGGGTAATGAATTTTAATGACTTCGGAGCAATGGCAGGTGAATCTTCTCCCCTAGATACTCCAAGGTAGAGTCAAAGTTTGAGCGTTAGATGAGAGAATCTCTGCAGGCTGTACTTTAGGCATTGCTTTGTGCTGTGGGAAACAAAAAGAGACCTGTATGAAGTCTCTTTGGGATGGAGTTGATTTTCCCACCGCAGCCCTCACAGTGCTGAGCAGAGAGAAAGGTGTGAGAACACACCAGTGTTTGGTACTGCTGGGCAGCGCTCCCTCAGCGCCAAGGCTGTCTGCCCAAATCAACACCCACCAGCCCCAAAGGCCACTGGGCTGGGTCTGGGCAGGAGCCTGGGAGGGGACACAGCCAGGACAGCTGACCAGGCAGACCACAGGGATATTCCATTCCATACAGCATCTGCTCAGCCATGACAGCTAAGGCAGAGGTTGGGAGGCACTTGGTTTTTTCTGGCTTTTGTCTTCTAGGGCTACCTTGTACACAACCATGTTCTGAAGCCCTGTTTCCTGGGAAGTGCCAGACGTTGGCTGTTGATGGGAAGTATCCCACCCTTTTGTTTCCTTTGCTTCTGCACTCATGATCTTTGCTATCGCTTTATTAAGCTGCCTTTAACTTGACCCATGAGATTTTTTTCTATTTATTTTCTCCCCAGGCCATGTCCTGCTGAGGAAAGAGAGGTTACACAGATCTCCCTGGAGCAGGAGATCTAGGGATAGAGCACCTTGCACAGACCCAAGGGCAACACAGCACAATGCAAAAAAAAGGGTTTTCAACAAACCCTGAGCCCTGAGAAAGAAAGGCTACAAAGCAACTGTTAAAGAAATAATTGTCAGAAATTCTTTCCACTGACATGTTTTTCTCTTTCTCATGGCTCTCCAATTCTTTGCAACAAAAGCAGAGAGCCTGAGAGTTTATCAGGCTTGAGAACTACACTGCTTTTAAAAATGACATAGTGTGTATTTGAGGACCTAATCCTTCTTGCAGATAAGTTGAGCCATTGCCTAACATTGCCAAAGGCTTCTCAGAATTGTTTTTGCTGTTAAAAAAAAGCAGAGAATGATGGAAAATCTGCTTGTCTTGAAAAGAGATCAAAGAAGAAATATCAGTATAGGAAAATTAAGAGGAAACAGAGAGAAGCAGTTGAGACAGACTTTAAATGGGAAAGTGGCAGGCGATGGCGAATTGGCAAGGAATCATTTGAATACATAAAGCATTTAGTCACACAATTAGCGACTAAAAACTAAAGCAAAAAGGAAAATCGTTGCCAAGCTTGCTGTGATGATGATGAGACTGATCGCAAGGCACACAGGAAAGGAGCTGTGATAGCAGGGGAAAGATAATGGTTCCCATTCTTTCTTAAACAATAATTCCTTCCATTGCCCTTTATCTCACCTCTTACAAAATATGGAGCGGGCATAATTCTCATTCTTTTATCAAAAATCAAAATTTGTTTTGAAGGTGAAGAAATACATGAGAGAAATTTGATGAAATACAAAACCAGGCAAGGACATGCCACTTCTTGCCTCAAAAGGTTAATCAGTACACAGATGACTTGTACTCAACCCTGTCTTGTCAAATGGATCTACTAGGAGACTTGGCTGCATATGCATTTACTTTCTGATAGTTGTAGCATGTATACTCTTATATAATCACAATTATTATAATTGCTATTGCAATAAGTCTCAATGTTTTCCTCGCAAAAGCCATTTATGGTAGAGTTCTGATTACTTTTCTATAAGGGACCTGCACTTGAGAGAGAAGAAATCAGGAGTTTCCATTGCTGTGTTTGTCATATATAACAGATAGTGTGACAAAACACAGCTCTGATGTCCTAGTGACTGTGATCTTGAATTAAATAAGCTATTTGACTACAGGCTTTTAAGGGCTACACCTGCCATTGCTGTCTTGGAAAAGAGATTCTGGATGCTGGATAGAAGTCTTCTCTTACAGCTCGTGTAAGATCAACTACATTGGATCTCCTCCCACACTTTGGAGAACAAGCAGCACTTGGAAGGCACAGTCTGTTTACTCTGTTTAGCTTTTACAACTCTGTTGTCTCCCAAATAGATGCAGCTTAAACTGCTTAAAAATGACATCGTTGACCTTAGCATGGTCATAGCATCCTCCTGTGTCACAGGATAATTAAAAGTAAGGCAGATTCCAGAGTTGGTATGAGGGGAATAACCTAGAATTCATGCTGGGACTTACTGAAGTATTTAATGTGTACTCTCAAAGCCATTCCTGTTTCTTCACTGCTTGTGTAAATCTAGAGAGTAGCATGAGCACCTGTATATGTAAACATTTATATATGCATTTGTATTTATATGGTATTGGGTAAATGGCTGATGTTTTGCATTATAAATCTTTCAGGTCTTGACTTGAATTTATTGGATTGCTTAATTTATTGTTTTTGTTTTGTGGCTGTTGGAATACTACCCACATTACTGAATAGGCACATTTTCTTCAAAGCATTTGATACTCTTTGGTATTATTCATAGAATCATGATATTGTCTTGAATCCAGGAACACTGTATCACTCACATGGTTTGACTTGGTTTGGAGTTTAGTTTGTCTTTGTTTTGTTGGTTTTTTTTTTTTTTTCTTTTTTTTTTGTTTTTTTTTTTTTGTTGTATGTGGATCAAGGAAACTTGATACAAGAACATTCAAAGAGCTTTTTTTAGCTCTCATAAGCAATTCTGCTTCTATCAGTTAGCATCTTTGAGATTATTAGACATTTAAGAATAGCACATTTTGTGTCTTTAGAGGGCTTTTTTTTTAAATTTTGAATTATTTCATCTTTTCTGCTGGTCTGGGCTTGTGTAGGGTTGTGGTATTGTAGGGGAGAGAGAAGTAAAGTGTCTATATAACTGGATTACAAAACACAGATGTTTAAAATGTAGTTATTTCCCTACTTAAGAAGGAGTAAATTTAGAATTTTTTTTTCTCCTGATGATTTAGACTGTCAATTTCTTACCTTCATTTGTCAGCAAATAAGCAGATAGCCATAAACAGATGAGTTACTACTGTGTTTTACAATCAACCTCTCACAGTTCTCTCAGAAGGAAAATCAAGGCTTGCTATTTTTCTTTCACTGACTGACATATTTCAGCAGCATGTCTTTTCCAATATTGCATCTGAGAACAGATCAGAATTACAGACTTCTTGCATGTACAAATCTTCATGAACTTTCTACATAAATATCAAATTCAGAAAAAAAAACCCACAGAAAAATTGAGTCATGACTTTTCCTGTATAGTTCCGAGTTTGTTTTTATAAACATCTAAACTATTTTCTCCTCAATTTGTACCATTAAGCAAAAGCTATTCTTCATATAAAACGTTTACATCTCTTAGAAGTTTCATTCTTTTCAATATTGTTCATGACTACTGGATATCTAAAAAATAAAAAGCTCATCTGTAATGTAAATGTAACAACTAATTAGTTATGTATTCTAGCAAATAAATAATTTAGAATATTTACTGGGAGTTTAAAATATCTACATAAAATGCATCCAGAAGAACACACTTAAAGGCTGAAAATAACAAGAAAAATTACGTTAAAACTATAAGGATAGAAAAATATAGATACAGAAAGCTCTTGTACAACAGTAAAATGCAATGCAAATCAAATACTCTCAACAAGTGGATTGTGTGTGAGCATGAAACCCCACCAGAATTCAAATATGTTCATCTCTATCCTCAGGCCACTGATTTCTATTATCATTCCTTTCATTTGATTTCCTTTTGTGCTCTTATCTTTCAATTTCAAGTGTTCATTCTTCTCTCACAACATTTTTTGTCTTCATTTTATATAAGTAGGCTTATGAGTGTTATCAATAATATATTGTGTAGCTTTATCCTACCATGGAAAATGTAACAAGACCAACTCATTATTTCACAAATAAAGACTTGTCCAGCTGAAAAGATATACATCAATAGAGTGGAAGATCAAAACATATTGTCAGAACAGAAGTTCCTTTGAGAAAGAAACTGTTAAAAAATATATGCAGAAAGTATAAAGGTCATGAATTTGCAGAAACATAAGATGGTGGAGATTCAGCAGAGATACATGGACAAAACTAGAGACCTTCAGCCTTTACAGCCAGACACTGGAAAAAAAAACAGCAAGTAAGACATATTCATGTAATAATCATCTTTCTTCTAATATAAATTAAAGTCTATTTCAATGAAATAACAAAGCCACATTGCATTAGGAAGGACTGACTGACATCAAATACACAATGTGACCCCAGCCAGGGAATCATTAAAGTCAACTGACCACCTCTTCAACTCTAGCAGCTAATCCATCAATCTTTCTAACCTTCAGTCATTTAGGAAAATGTATTTCAATACGGAATGAAATACATTTGAAAATATATTGAAGTGGGATTTTTCTATGTTATTAAAAATTTCATGGATTATTTAAAGTAGTTCGTGTTTTCATTTTCAGTTTATTTTGTTGTGCTATCTGACTTCATTGGAATTTAGCATGGATTACAGGCAGATTCAATTTCTCTTCACTTATAACAATTCCTAAAACTATTTTATACACATTTGTTTCATAATAAGGTGATAGGTCAGAAAGTACTTCCTCATCTCTTAAGGCTTAATGAAGTTATTGACCCATCAGAGACCAATAGTAAACGGAAGTGCTAGAGTGTTATTTTTCTGTAAAACTTCTATTTCCTCAGAAAAACAATGCTTTATTTTGTCAAGCTCTTTTGACAAGTAAAAAGGGCATTTTCTGTGTGTTTCACACCTTGTGCAACTGTTAGCAAATTCTTGTACTACCCACTGGTACCAAATAAAAGAATACCGCTAGGTCACTGCTTGATTCATATGCTCGTAATAATGTTGACATAAAGTGTTATAAAATTTATTTTGGATTGATTAAAATAAAAGGTGTAAATAATTACATCAGTCTTGTGATTACTGATCTTTGAGATAATATTTACCAACATACTCCAGCTGCTTGTATAGTCTGGAGAAAAATAAGAAAATTAGGGTTTTTTTTCCTAGGGGAACACTTTAAACAAAACAATAAAAAAGTTTTTTTCTGGAATAAAGCAGTTTAAGAATGGTTTACCATTAAACTTCAGATGTTATTTAATGTTTGTAAAACAGTTCTAAAATGTACTTTGACCAGTGATGCACTGAGAAGATAGGCACAGTTATTTCTGGGTAGGAAACAGGGGTCATGAGGACCCTGATTCAGCTGCTTATTAACTGTCAGGAAAGACCCATCCCACAAAAAAATCGTGTCTGTCAGATACCATAAATGTATGTCCTAATAAAACATCCCTAGATGCCTTTGTTTATGCTGTTAGACTTCTCTAGCTCATTAGAAGGAGGCTCAGGCAGAAGGTTAACAGTCGTGGAAGAAGGAGAGCCAAACACTAACCTCTAGAAGTAATTGCCTGCAGCTGCATTCCCATTGGGATTTCACGGGAAAGGAGGTGCTGTCAGTAGGTGGATATGAATGCTGAAAATTAAAACTCAGTTTTAGGACTTTTTAGTGGAGGAGTACCTTCCATAATTTGTTTTTCTCTTTTTTTGGTAAGTTACAAAATTTCTTTTAGAACTCCAAACAATGTGAAACCGATGGACATTTCGCCAACATGGGTGAAATTAATTGAGCTGCTGACAAGGAAATAAGTGATCAGAGTGGTCTTCTGAATTATTTTCAGTCTACTTTAGGAAAATTGTGCTACACATGAATGTTAGTCATATAATTAGTTGTGCTATGTGCTCAGAAACCAGGTGAAGGAGTGGATGCAAGAATTTTATAAAACAGAATGGAGAAAAGGTTTTATAAGCAGGAAGAACAGGTGATTGAGAATTATAAAAAATTATGACCAAAAGATCATTAGATGAGCACTTTTAAAACATATTATCAAATTAATTATGTTAATACATTTTGTATTTAGCAATTCTTACAGATAGAGATGAACTTAAGTGCTGGAGGAATGTAAGGGACCACTATGAATTTTGTCTGTACTCCCCAAAAGACTGAGGGCATATACTTTTAATGGTTAGAGACTTCTTATCATCAGATGACTTCATATCACACACATTACTATCTCTTAATATTTTTTCCGGTATCTTGTCCTTAACTATCTTTTTGATTGAATTATAGCAAGCCTTCTGAAAATGTATGTGGGAAGGAAATGTTATGACTGCTCTCAGTAAACTCCAACCTAGCTGAAAAATTCATGTCTTGCAGAAAGTTCTGTGATGCTAAAAAAAGAAACAATCTCACAGTGCTGTCTTTTATTCAGTCATGAAATATAGAAGGGTTTGCTCTCTTCAGCAGCCTATTTCCATAAAATTTGTGAGAATGGTGTTTTCCATCAGATCTGTGTGACACAGATTAGTGATAACTTCAGAAATTAAAAAGGAATGAAAGACAAAGGCATGTGTATATATAAAATTCATGTCATGTACCACACCTCCTTAGAGAAACACATTAAGATGTCTTTCAAGTAAAAAATAAGGATGAAGGCATAGTTTTGTTTTTTTTTTTCCTGCAGAGGTTAGATTGTACTTACACTACATTGAAACGTGAATTTCCTGCCTTTCTTAGATTTGCTTTTGTTTAAACTATGAAGGAAAATGGAAGTATCTACTTCCTTATATTCAGAGATATCTAACTCCTTTTGTTTCAAAATTGGTTAAACAATTTGCCTAAGAATTTTTAATCCAAGTAAGGTGAATGTGAAATTGCAATTTTAGGTATTTCACTGCAGTTTGATCTGCTGTGGCAGAAATCACCTGTAAATGGCATTTCCCTCTGGTGGCATATTGGTCCATGTGGTACTTTAGTCAGGTGATGACCTTAATTACAGAATCTGTGATTCACTACATGGTTAGATAGGAAAAGAGATTATATGGATTTTTTTTAATGTGTCAGTCAGTGGGTTTATAATATATGGCATTGCAGATGCTGGAAAAAAACTTAATTCTTCATTGAGATGAGAAAAAATAACATTAAACTTCACATTATCTTAGTTGAAGCTATTACATATGACTGCTTTGTGTATTTTTATTACTTTTGTTGACCAGGGAACAATAGCAATGAATAATTTTAACATAGCCAGTGCAATTTTCTCAAGGCAGAAAAAATCAGATTGCATTTAAGGAACAATGCTTCTACTACCAAAAAAAAGGAAACAAGCAAGCAATTAACATAAAGAATATATCCATATTCAACCTTTCTCTAAGTATGCATTGTAATATACTGAACCAGAAAGCTTATTTAGTTTTATTTTATGAACAGAAAACTCCTATACTTCATCAGACAATTAATTCCCATAGTCCTATATCTTCCTGAAATGTTTGGGCAGAAGCAAGTGATTGATAAGGACACTTAAAAATGTTTGCAGGATAATTTAGGGGAACTCATACCATAATTCCTGTCCATTGATGACTGAGTTCAATATCCTTTATTTTAACATAATTCCTCTTCTCTTGGTTTCAGGAATCCTCTTGCCACAAGACAATGATGTACACTGAATTCCACAGCCTGATACCCAAATTGACATATTTTATGGTATTAGATTTAAAACTGTCGATTTTGTTTCCTGTAATCTTTCATTTTAAAAAAAGTATGTTAAAGAACAGAAAACTTTTATAAAACCTATTTTTTTTTAAGAGAGCAATTTTTAGTAAGCTGTAGGAAAGTATGTTGTCTCCTAGTATGGAAATGAACACCTATATTTTTAATGTGATATTTGAAAAATAACTAGGATATGTGAATATATGCATTAAAAGCAGAACCTAGCTGTGAAAAGTGAGATAGAGATTATTTTTTTCAAAAACAGAATGAAGATATAGATACAGTCAATATATATAATCTTGGTAATTCAAGTACAATGGTATTGACCTTGTGTTTTGTTTTTTTTCCCCACCTAAATTGACACATATGAAATTTTCTTTTAATAAGTAAATAGGTAATTTGAAGATGAGAAATCATTGAAATAGTCAGCTTTCTGCAAGAGAATTTAGTCAAGAAGAATATTTTTATGAGCATAGCGTGAACTTGTAGTTGTTTTTCCTGAAGTTATTATCATAGCACAAGGTGTTCTTGATTTCCTGTTAAATCATTGCTCTAATCTACTTCCAGCTGGACTAGTATTGGCCTTTTCCAGATCTGGATGATGCCTGCCTGAAAACTGTATGTATCTAATAAGGAGTAGGTCAGAAGGCAGTCTACCCTGGATTCAGGTCTCCATTCTCTTAAAATCTTGTCATGATTAGTTTTCCTAATGAACCAAATGAAAGTTTTTTGCTACTTCAGTCCTCCATGAAACCATTTTTTTTGCATAATATAGTATGATTAAACTTTAAACTTGTTCAAAACTGCAAATTCTTAAGAAAATGAGCTCTTTTATATTTCAAAAAACACTTATGAAAATGCTGTAGGTAACATCTCAAAACAATGAGTGAATTAAAAACTTAGCTTTTCATAGCATATTTTTGTATCATTCAATGCCTCACACCCCACTGAGCCCAGATTGTGGGTGGATTTGCTTGGGTATGTTGGGTTGAAAGGTGTTATCAACCATTTCCTATTAAGCTCTTTATTATTTTATATTGTCTGTCTTTTCTATGAATGTTGTCCAGTGCTCATTTGGTTTTTAATCTTAGTAATAGGTTGTTAGTACTTTTACTACTGTTTCAATAATTGTTTGATGTTCTTTCTTATTGTTGTTAATTAGCTGGGTTTAATTCATGTAATAATTTATATCAGAAAGGTCTGTGCTACGTAGTTTTTTCCAGTAGTGTGTTTTGCTTTATTTTTCACTTGTTTTTTGTCAGTTCAGACAAAACAAAACCTATTTCCACTAATGAAGACATACTTGAATTTGTAATCTGGCTGGATGACGGGTCACGCTCTTCTTGAGAGTGGAGTGTGAGCAGTGCAACAGTGGGTCAGTTTCTCAGGCAAAACAATGGAATACACTGTAGTTAACATTCCATAATCATAGAATCATAGTGATGCCTGAGATGGCCACCTAAAAAACAGAGACTAGACAGGAATAAGGGAATAAATTTAGGTATTTATTTGAAGGGCCTTCAAAGGTACAGCCTGGGGACTCAAGAGGCTGCTCCCAAGATGGACCCCCAAGATGGACCCCAAGTCACGAGTTCTTCACACTTTTATAAGTGTGGTTCATTTGCATATCAGGGTTAATTCTCCATTTGAAGCTTCAGTTAATGGTGTAATTTCCCCCAGCTTACCCCCCTTCTACAATTCTGGTTTACACATTTTGGGCCTAGGACAGTCTGGGTGTCCTTGAAGAGCAAGCATGGAGAAGGCTTTGTTATGTTTAACCAACGTGAGAGAACAGCAGGTAACAGGCCACAAGAAACTTCAGAGTTACACACTAGGCAGTACAGGATTTGAAAAATATGAAAGTTAAAACCTAAGGCATCAATAGAATGGTTTGGCTTGGAAGGGATCTTAAAGCTCATCTCATTCCAATGCCCCTGCCCTGGACAGGGACACCGTCCACTAGACCAGGTTGCTCAGAGCTCCATCCAACCTGGCCTTGAACGTTTCCAGGGATGGGGCAGCCACAGCTTCTCTGGATGTGTTCCAGTGCCTCACCACTCTCACAGTAAAGAATATTTTCATAATATCCAATCTAACCCTACACCCTTTCAGGTTGAAGCCATTCCCCTTTGTCCTGTCACTCCAGGCCTTTGCAAATAATCTCTCTCCATCTTTCCTATGGGCTCCCTTCAGGTACTGGATGGCCACAGTCAGGTCACCCTGGAGCCTTCCCTGCTCCAGGCTGAGCAATCCCAGTTCTCTCAGCCTTTCTTCACAGCAGAGCTGCTCCATCCCTCTGATCCCCTTGGTGGCCTCCTCTGGGCTGGCTCCAACATGTCCCTGCCATCATTTTGAGTTGCAGCTGCTGCACATCTGTAGCAAAGACAAAGGGCTGCGACCTGCTCCATAGGGTCATGTGTCATCCAAGAGTGTGCTCTATTTATGAGCAGATCCTGCTGGTTTTACTTGCCTGGTTCTTATGAGCTCCATGTTGAGCCTGACAGCTCAGTGAAGTGGCTCACCCACCTGCATCCTCTTCCCAGAGACCACCAGGACTGGAGCGAGGGAATGGCTGTGGCACTAGAAGGAAGGAAAAAGAGAGCAGGGCCACTGGTGAGCACAGAGTAGTTTTTCTGTCTGGCCTCAGCAGCTGACTTAGAAAGTGTCTCTTGTCTCAGTGATTTGCTGCCCCTTCTTCACTCATTGCTGCTCTCTCCCCCTGGCAGGGGGAGATGATGTGCCCGGAGTCTGTGTTTGAGGCCAGACATTAATTTCCCTTTGGTGGAGTATGTCAGCTTCTATAGATATTTCTCTTTTTAAGGCTTTCAGGCAATCCAGACATTTAATATTTCCCCTGGAAGTTCACTGTATTGTATTCTTAACAAAAAGATAGTGTGTGGATATTCCCCTCAATTAAAGATTTTTTTTTTAAATTTTACAGTTCCTAACTATCTGCAAATGCTTCTTTACAAGATAAGATTGTATTTGCCTGGTTAACTCACTATTGTCCCAAAACTCCCTTTTCCCCACTGGAGTGTATATTTTCTTCTAATCTGCATGTTAACAAAGGTAAATGGAACCTATAGATATAAAATATTGTTGGCTCCAGATTTTTAACAGATATGTCAATGTTCATCATTTGTGCTATTACCCAGACTTAGTCTGAATAGAGTTCAACAGCACATTAAAAATACTCCTGTGATTCTAGCATTAACATAGATGGAGTTTCTCTGTCCCCTGAAGGCTGTGTGAAGAATAGGTTGATTTCAATATTATCTTATTTTAAAAATCTTCCTTTCTAAAAGGTTGTGGAATACTCTCAGGTTTTCTGAAAATATGTATCTTTGTGAGAAACAATTTTCAATATATGTATATATATTTAATTTCTACACATTTAATGAAAAAAATATTAATTTTTATTAATTCTCAGTTTTTGAGTTTTCATCATTTTTATTTAATTTTTTTCACCTGAGTAAAAATATTTTTTATTTACCTTTTTCAAGTTAATAAATATTTTAAATTTGGATTTTTCTATTTTTTGCATTTTGCTGTGATACCATTTTAAAGACTGCTAATTGCACAGGAAGTGGCAGCTGGAAAAAATTGAAGGGTGAAAGTTGATACAGTTCTGCTAAAATGTTTTAATTAAAAATTCAAGCAGGAAATATTATGACCACAAAAATGTATTTGTATTAGAGTATTTATAGAGATAAAGAAAGTATGATCAGCATTTTTAAGTGTTTCAACTAGTTTTGCTAATAGATTTTTTTCTCTAGGCATCTGAACCTGAACTTTGGCACAGACTTGACAAAAATCTGAACTCATGATGATGGCTTTCCATTAAAAAAAATATATTTTTATAAATTGTTGCACCACTATTTGACAATAATTTTTATGTATATATGCCTAAATTGGTCACTACTTCTGTCATTGTAAAACTGACTTTTTGACTCACTTTTGTTAATTTTAGTGAAGAAAAACAAGCTAAACTGTTTTAAAAATATTTTATAGCAATGGGTATATTTACCATTATTTTTTACATATACTGCTTAAAATCAGTTGGGGGGTGTTGGCAAGTTTTTTAGCCTGTTTTTACTACTAATTCTCTTACCCAATTTTATATAAGAATATAAGAGACAGGAGTAAGTAACAGGATTGTGGTGTGGTAGTTCTCCATAGGAAAGCTGTGCCAAATACTAACTCCTGTGTTGCATTTCCCTGGTCTGAAAATTAAGAGCCAGACACAGTTAAAGGAAAAGGGGGTTTTATCTCAGTATTTATTTAAGGATCCTTAGGTGCACCACTTCATCCAGGTGGAATGTGCTGAAATGGTCACAGAAATGCACACACACAATAGATCATGTATACAATTTATACGCCTTTCAAATTAGCATATCTATCAAAGATTCCCCAATGAGAGGCTTCAATGAACTGCCTATCCCGAGGAATTCCCCTCTGGATGGGCCTATCTTAGTTTACAGGATGTTCTAGGGAAGACCTTGGTTTCCCAGGATAGCTCAGAGCTTTCTGTCCTCCAACCGCAAGGCCTCCAGGATGTTTGGTCTCCTGGTTTAATGTAATATTAGGTCTAACCGAAGTTATCAGACTTAAGGAGTTACAAATATGTGTGCTAAAAGCACTGAGGATACATAAAATCTCTATAAAAGGGTATATTAAAGCAGTATAAAAGAAAAGGCAAAAAATCATCATGGCATCACCTGTGTAACATTTACATTCTAGCTGCATTGGGATGTCAGCATATAATTTTATCTGCAGATTAGGTTTTTTCTCCTCCTCTCTGAACCACGGTGATCACTGCAGGTTGCTTATCATCTTTGCTTTCACATCTATCCGTTCTTCTTTACTTCTTATAATTCTAACCTTCTATTTCCCTCTTTACAAATTAGTCTTCAAATTTGATTCTATTTTTCAGCAGAAGCACTGGGATCTGTCACAAGCAATTTAGGGATTTTTAGAATGTATTCATACAAATCCTTTGAAATTCTACTTTGTTTCTTATGTCACAACTCAAATTTTCCCAGTTGTTCAATTTATTTGTATTTCCTCCTCAGCTAGTAAAGCTGGGCTTTAACTCACCGTGTTTATGAGCTACTAAGGTCGTACATCCACCATGTTTCTGTCAAGTCTCCTACATCATTTTTCCCTGTTAGTCACAGCCTCCAATTTCTCCTTGTTTGTCCTTCAAGCTTCTTGTGTTAGCATGCAGGTATTTTATTATATTTCATATATGCCTGAAAGCTCTCTGGGATTGATGTATCAGCATCCTTGTGAAGCATTTGAAAGTTCTTCATACTAGTCTTCTGCTAAAGAGCTTTTCTCCTTTCTCCTCCTTATCATGCTGAAGAATATTATTTATTTAATATGTGTAATTGATCTAGCCACTAATCAGTGGCCCAAAACAACCAAATCATCTGTATTTATTCCAATCAACTTAATTCTCACCACTGCTTAAAGACTGAAAAACACAAATGTATATCATGCTTAAAGAAAGATGGAGAGAAGATTAAGAGAGATTGAGAGAGATTTAGGAAGATTCAGGTTGCTGCCCTAGCATTGTACAAACCATGTTTGTCTTATTCCCTAAAGAATTATAATTTGTATATTACATGAAAGAAAGTAGCGGGACTGGGATTTACCTCAGTTATATTTATGCCAAGAAAACCCTCCCAAAATAACAACAGAGATAGTATGAATTCTGGTATCCCAGAACAAGTGAGGCTAAAAACACCATTTACTGATGGCAGGGCCAGGCTTCCTATGGTCCCTTGCTGTTTCCAAGCCACAGGGACCCAAACTCGACAGGAATAGAATGGGTATTGCACAGCAGCAGTAAAAATTTTGCAGAGAGTGAACAGAAATATTCTATCGTCAGGTACCTTCAAAAAGCAGAGGTTTCCTTCCGTTTGGATTGCAATATGAAGGGGGAAAGGTAGGGTATGATCTAATTAGTTTTTCAATAAAAATTACTTGAAAATTAAATAAGCAAAAATAACCAATGGACCACATAAAAATTAGTTATATAAAGAAATGTGAAGAAAATACTGGTAACGATTATAACCCAAAACCTATAGTCAGAAATTTCAAAAGTAGAAGCCTCTTTCTTTCAGCTAATTGTGCACAAACTTTGCAGTTACAGGTGCAAAACCTTCACTGGAGAAATGGCAGCTATCATTCACTAAGGCTGTAATCTTGCATATGCAGCCATGTGATTAATCCCCATTGAAGTCAGGCATCTGCTTATCCCACCTTAGTAGGAGAGTAGATCAGGAACTCCAGATTGTTCTGTTTTGTCTTAGGGGGAAAAGGGAAAATAATTAAAATTATTGTTCAAGAGAATGCAAATAAGGCTGGCTCATAAAATGAGCACAAGGACATTTGTTAAAATTACCAGGCAAACAATTTCCAATTAATAAATGGAAATGTTTTTTAATGTAATGAAGAATTAGGCTGTGAAATTTACTGTTAAATTATATTATTGATGCAAATAGCTGAGCAGGAATAAGAAAAGATTTATAAACTGCATATGAATAAGAACTGCATAGGCAATAAAAACAGAACAGGCAGAAAAAGATTAGGTACTACTGGCTGCCATAGTGCATGTCAGAATGCAATGCTCATCAGCTGTGATCATGAAAAAAGGGAAATGAACTTCCCTGTATCTCTATTTTCTTTTGTCATTGAACATCAGGCAGGATTTATGTGCCATTGAGCATCTAGTTTCTCTACCTTGGTGCATAATTTAAGTTAATAAGTTTTGATTTATAATACTCTTGAAAGCCTCATGCTGTAACTCAGCAAAATTTCAAACTCTCATTTGAAATTTTGAAATGCTAAAATGCTACTTTGAAAACTCTAAACATCCATATTAAAACATTTCCCTAGTAAGTGTGATCAGTTGGACAGAAATAGCTAGAAATATCAGAAAAGTAGACATATACAAGTACTGCAATACTCACACTGCCAGATGCTTTAAAAAGGGAACAAGAAATTCCATCAAGCCATATGATCCATAGAAGACTTCCAAAATAATTTTGCTGAGGTGCAAGAAGAGAGGTTTGCAGTCCTGTCTATAAATCATTTTGATGTT
Source organism: Daphoenositta chrysoptera (assembly GCA_013397915.1). Taxonomy (NCBI): domain Eukaryota; kingdom Metazoa; phylum Chordata; class Aves; order Passeriformes; genus Daphoenositta; species Daphoenositta chrysoptera. The sequence continues at coordinate 37,963 of VZRO01001738.1, read as the reverse complement.
TTCTAAAAGACCAACAAAGTGATAAGGTTAAAATAAAGTATTTTATTTCTCCTAGTAAACTTTATCGGAGTCAAACGTAAAATCACTTTGATTTTGTAACCAATATTCTTCATGAATTTCCTGCTTTTGTGTACTAATTAACTGATAAGCCCTATAGTTATTACATGATATTTTTTTCTGTCTGACTCTGTGGCACTTAGATTACCAAAGGATACAGCCATGCATTTTCACAGAGAAGGAACTGAAGAAAGAGTGTTAGTATTCCTGAAAAACTTGCAAAGTAAGTTTGTGATATTTCAGCTGGGAATATACCTCTTCTTTGCCTCAGGGAGTTACTGTCTTTTATGAGGCTTGCTTAGTCTAACACAGATTTTTAAAGCGAGAGAGGGAGGACTAGAAAACATCTGTGAGTGACTAGCTTGAGGTAACTAGGAGGATGATGAAGTAACAAAACAATAAAAAGCATACCTGTTTCTTATTCTGTTGAAAAAAAACTTATCACATCCTAGTGTTATGGAACATTTTAGGAAGCCGCTCATGCATTTAATCTGTACTTGTGTTTGCTCATGAACTTCTGTCTGGCAAATGAATGATATAATGAAAAGGATTCCATGAAACTGCAATTCATTCCCCAAAATTTACCATGAATATGTGGATGGTTTTCATCCTCGGCTGGGGTCAATTTAAGAGTAGCATTAACCCTTACTGCAAGTGTACAAAATCAAGTATTTCCCCTCATAGTACCAATTGAACTGATGAAACAAACAGGAAGAGTCAGGTTTCATCTCTGATTTCGGGGGACTTCGCAGACATCAACCAACCCTGGTCAAAAGTAGCAAACTTGTGCCATTGGTGCAGTCTAATGTTTCCCCCCACTCCCCAGCCCGCTGGTTCATGGACCTGGTCAAGGGCAGGAGATGGACCCAGCTGGGAAATCTGCTGTGATTAATGCTGCCGTTGTGTAAGGGGCAGATGGCACAACACTCCTTGGCTTGATAGATTTTTCAATTCTGCCTCTGAAAAAGGTGCCTTGCCATATTCCTTTAACATCCTTGAGGTTAAAAGGAAGCCTGCCTGGTTGGGGGTTGAGGTACTGTGCCCACTAAATCTGAAAATTAAAGAATCAGCTACTTGTTTGGACAAAAGAAAGAATTACTGCCATGACTCCACAGACCTTACTTTAATTAAAAA
>VZRO01001738.1:18408-36754 GCA_013397915.1 Daphoenositta chrysoptera | reverse complement strand
AAAAAGGAAATTATTCCATCTATGAGAGTAATGAACAGTCTTTTCCACAGAGAAGTTAAATATTCTTCAGCCTTCTCTGGAAGGTATTGTGATAAATATTTCTGTATTAACATTTTTATTTGGTTGTTTGGAGCTGAACTGGAAAAAAAACCACCTGTTTGGAATCAAACTTATTCAAAATTTGAATTGTTTCAGTAAAATAGAATTAAATAGAGAACTTCCCTCTTTTTCTTTATAATGATATCATGTTTTGTGTTATAAACATGTATCCTTGTACTTCCCTTTCACAGGAAGTGGAAAGTGTTGGCTGACTTTCTCAAGCAGGGACCTAAGGTAGACTATATCTTGTAATATTTAGTTGGCTCATAAAAGAGAGCTATTACAGCCTTTTCTGTCTATATTATCTTCCCATTTCTTCTCTTTATCAGCTCAAGTATTTGACCTTTTCCTGAAATTCCTAATAGATTTGGAATGAGCCAAACTTCATTGTTCATCAAATTTACTATTTGTAACACAATAGAATAACTATATTTAGCTTTAGTGCCAGTGATGAGGAAAGCAGCAGTGATGCCAGAGCTGGCAGAAACACTGACTGGGACCATGATCAAGGGCTGTATAGTACAAGTCAAAACAATTCCACAGTTCTCCTGGTGTCACCTGAAACTGAATTCTCAAAGCTGACATAACTTCTCTTCTGCCTGATGTAAGTACAGAAGGAAAGTATGATAATCACACCTAAAGACTGGGTTTCTCTGTCACAAGTGTGCTCATTCTTGTTAGGGATGATTCTCACTGGGTCAAAGAAAAAACCCTCAAAATATGCAAATTTTGTTGATATCACCTGCTGCTTTGAGATTTTTGTCTCTCCTCCTGATCTTCCTGTTTTAACTTAGACCCATGGCACAACACATCCTTGGCATCTGAATAACCACCAACAAGGTTAACAGAGATTTAAGTAGTCACAGTTTTTTGCAGCTGGTGAGACTGAGGAAAGTTCTAGGGAATTGAGAAACTCCTGTGATTGTTATCTCCAATGAGTTTTAAAGAAAGGATGAGAATTTACAGGGATGGTCTTCATCACTAGTGATAATGTTGGGAATCTGCCCTTTTGGCTGCAGTTGAAGGAAAGGTGGACATCCCTAAACAGCAGGAGGTGTACATAACACCCACATGGACCACAGGTGTTCCACTGGGAAATTAATAAAAACTAATTAGTTGGATTTCCCTGGCTGGTGTTTGAATGGCTGAGTTAATTTCTAAATTTATTGTTTTTCACTGTTAATACTGCTCTGAGAGCAGCAGAATTACCCAGCCTGTGAAGAGCCAACCTGGCTCTTGAGCTGTAGAAAAGGTCACAGGGATTACATTTTTATGTATGGGGCTAAAATATTATCTACACTATTCTTAAACTGAAGATTAATACAATATTTCTAGGCATACACACATCTTTTAGCTATTATGTTTTTAAAGGTGGGAGTGCAAATGTAAAGCCTGATGCACATAAAAGGGGAAGAGGGGTACTCAGCTAAATACCTGCACCATGGTTGTGCCTATGTTGAAACATCTGTTCTTGAGGCTTTAAGGAAATATTTGTGTCTCTTCATTCTTCTTTGCTTAAAATGAAGGCACTGTTGTCTCTTAAACTTTCATACCAATAAAGTTTTAAGACTATTGAGGTGGTTGTCTAGAAATAACGGTGTCAGGTACATTTTACTGAACATATTGCTGCCATTTATCAAATATTCTTGTCTAGTAATTGCTTCATTTGAATCCTTTCTGCCTTCATGCAAATAAAAGATCATCTAACAAGCCTGGCTGGAAATCCATAACATGGGGTAGAAGGAAGAGATGTGAGTTCTGCTCTGCCTCTGCCCACATTATGTAATTTATTCAACTCCATCTGAGTTTGGATTATTAAGAGGGAAAGGATTACATGTGGAAAAATCCAGACTTCATTATTTGCATTTCTACCAGCAAAGCCACAGGAGAAAGCACAGTATGCTTATAAGAAGCATAAAATAAGTGTGTAATAATTTATTTCATATTTTATTTCATTTTTCATCCTGTAAATTATATTTATTTATATATTAACTTCTAACATGTCTTTTACATGTTACTTTCAGCGGATGAAACCATCCTCGAGATTTAAAACACAATGTATATCTTTATCTAATGTGTAACCTATTACCTGTTTCTGCTAATTCTTCTGCTAATCTACCTGCCAGAAATCAGATAGAGGAATCTGCCTCACTAGTTTCATAAAGTTGAATTCACATGTGAAAGTCTCTGATGTGAAAATAGTGTCAACATTCAAATAGTCAAATAATAAAAGTAAGAAACATTTTCCCTCTCCTGCCTACACTACAGCTTCAAATGTCACAACTTTTAGAGGCATTACCCTTGTTTGAATCTGGTAAGTGAGCGTGGAATTTGGACAGCAGCAATGCAAGCTTTCAGCAGAAATACTGAAGTCAGCTGACATCCTACATTGCTGCTGCTTTCCTAGGCTTCATTTTTCCTTAAATGTCTTCTTTTCCTTTATATACTGCAGAGCTTTGTTGCTCAGAATGGCTGTTCAGTTTAATTATCCAAAATTCCTGCTCAGAAGAACTTTTTAGGCTTAATGATGTTGTTAATTAAATATTAATGCCTTCTCCCTGAAGATAATGTTTGATGTGCCTGGCCTGGTTCAGAGAGGGAGGTAGTGCCTTGTATTAAGCACTGGCGCAATGGAATACCCGTCACACCTCACAGCCCGTGGTACAGGAATGGCCTACAAAGCCAATCAACAGGAAACAATGAAAACACTCTATCATAATCTTTTTGTTTTTAGAAGGACATAGAATGGTTTGGCTTGGAAAGGACCTTGGAGATCATCTTGTTCCAACCCCCTGCCATGGGCAACACCACCTTCCCACTAGACCAGGTTGCTCAGAGCTCCATCCAGCCTGGCCTTGGACACTTCCAGGGATGGGGCAGCCACAGCTTCTTAAGGACACCTGTGCCAGGGCCTCACCACCCTCACAGTAAAGAATTTTTTCCTAATATCTGATCTAAACTCAGTCAGTCTGAAGCCATTTGCCCTTTTCCTGTCACTCCATGCTCTGTAGTCTCTCTTCATCTTTCCTGTAAGCTCTACAACCTTTATGGTGAAGTTTTCCTGTGATTCAGTTGCCTTTTGTTTGTAAATTTCATTCGTTTATTTTGTCTTACATCTCCAAGGATCTCTTCTCTTCTATCAGATTTTAGTTCTGGCTGCTGCCAGCCTTCCTAAGCACCAGCCACTGATCTTGAAAACTACTGCCTGTAATCAGATCTTTGGGGAATGCTTCATCTGTGAGTGGATTTCCCAGTTCAGTACATCCTAATTAACCAGCACAACCTAATCATAGAGAAGTCGACCTTGTTAAAATTAGTTTTATTTGCCAAATTCCATTAAGTCAACCTTTTTGTCTCTTAACTTAAAAGCACGCAGAGTGTGAGAATTGATTATATTTTATTTTTGTGGTGAAAGTTTTTCCTCCTGAGGTATTTGATCATGAAGTTGGAGTCTTAAGACTAGCCCTGAGTACTTGATATATCAATTGGATTGTCTGCCACAGCATTTTATTTCTTGACAGATTCTTTTAGAAATAGCATTTGTTGTTAAATGATTTGTTAGAATTTTCTTCCCTTGCAGGATTGTCCTTTTAACCTTTCTTTTATTTCCCACATGTACAGCTAAAAATGCTGAACTTTCAAATACAGATTGGAGTAACAAGACTTGTATGTGTCATATGTTCTGCTTATTTCAATAAATTCCTGTCATCTTGTACATTTTAATTTTTCAAATGCTTCCTATCTAATATGTTTAGCCATGATGATTTCTAGTGACTTATTTTAAATAGACAAGTGGAACTATTTCATTTCATCTTGATCCATTTGTCTAGAGGAACAAAATTGTCCTAAGAAAAATATTCATCTTCACTGCCAAGATCTGTTCTATAGCAACTATATTTGTCTTCAATACCATTAAAAGGATCAAAGCATTTACTCTTAAATAGTATCTTCACACTATAACAAGAATAGTTTCTTTCTTGCAGTTCTCATTCATTACAGCTTTTATGAACAATAGGTTTGTCCTTCCATTTTCTAGGCTGCACAATAATATATTTCTGCTTTCTGTAAAATAAAAAATTAACAGGTTAGTAAATACTTTGTAGGAAAGATGCATTGCATTGTTCCAGAAAACCCTAATAACAGAAGATATAGAGCTATAGATATTTTATTCAATTGTGCTTTACTAATTGGGTTAAACTTCTTTTTCTCCTTAATTCATCACATGAACATCCTTCTTTCCCAAGGAAATCTGATAACTCTTGAATGCTGTAATCAATGAATGCTTGATCGATACATTCTCGCTCTGATGCAGAGAGTTAATACAGCCTATCATCGCAATGTTCAATTGACATGTCTAAGGAAATATTAGGTCCAGATTATATCTTCTGAGAGTTATAAAGTGCTTCTTTGTCTGAATGAGATTTTTAAAATAAGAGGAAGATGTATTTGCAGTTTGCAACATAAGACAGAGATATTTCACTAAGCTTTCAGTGTATTTGAGATGAACTGTATTCTAGTAGAAGTAGGATATTGAAGTGGAAGAGACTGGCAACTAGCACAAAATAATTCTTTAATGGGATGATAAATGTACAGTTTTGCACTTGACTGTGTGTATATTGCAGGGTGGTGGACTTTTAGTTATGCAGTGCACTAAGTTAAAAGCATTCATAAATGCCTCTAATTTACAAAATTTATTTTAAAAGGTTTTAGAAACAATAATAATGATCTACTTAAATTTGTCCGCCTTTCATCCAACTGCAGTGAGGTGGGGGGTGAGGGGGAAGCCAAACAACAAAAACACATGGGATATTTAGTCAAGAAAGAACTTTTCCATTAGAAGTGGTGACCAGTTCAACATCTAGTTCCAGTTCTGCAGGGAAGTGTTTGGGAGAACTTCAGCAACTTGGTCTCTTCATCTGTAGGTTGTAGGGAAAGCAGATACTCCAGTTGTCTGAGTAATCCATGAGAGAGGAATGGATACTCAGGTTATCCCAAATTTCCTGTGCAACTTGTAAGAAGTTTTGCTCCTAAATCAACCAGAAATTAAAAATATACCCACTTGCAGAGGTGGGAATTATATAATAATTGAATCTATGTTATGCAGAACAAGCCCAATTGAAAAACATTATTATGTACAGCAGAGCATGCAATTACCCAGCACACAGAGCATGACCAATCTCGCCTTTGAAGTGGAGCACCAGATGTATCAGTTCTAATTTGCCAACATCAGAGCACAACACTCCACACTTTGCTACGTTTGGGGGTTTTTTGATCTAGGGCTTAGTGCAGGGAAGATCTAAAAAAATGAACTGTTTAATGAAAACAAAAGTGGGATGTTTTTTCCAAAGATGTTCTTGAAAGAAGAAAAGGAAGTAAAAATGTTATGGAGAATTAGGATTTATTTCCTTTTAATTAGTAAATACAGTTTAAGATAGATTGTCAACCACTGAATTCTGACTCTTTTAAAATAATTGCAGCCTTTGGCCAAACCTCTGTTACTGCAAGATAAATCTAGAGTCTTGGGTTTTTTGTTAAGTTTTTTTTCTGAAAAATTGAAACATTTAAAAAAGAATCAAACTCAAACTGACAAAACCAACATTAAGGTCCTTCCACTTTCTTTCTTATTATCTGTCCAAATCACAGATGTGAAAAGTGTTCATCATTGCTATAAATGTAGCATATGCAGGAAAAAAATAGAATATAAAAGAATTGTAGAGCTCAGAAACTCTACTGACTTGAGGAAATATTTTCATTTTGTACATTAGTTCTCACATAACCAAGCATTTCCCAAAACAACCACTTTCACAGCTCAAGAGAACTGCATATTTTTATCAAATTCCCTGCTGCCTGTTTTGCTGCAGTTATGAATATTTTAGGTATGTTTTTAATAGCTTAGTTGAAGAAATATTCCTTCCGTACAATAAGTAGGATGCACAATAAAACCATATTTATTTCAGTCCAGGAAGCAGCCAGACTTCTCCACTCTGGAGATGGGCACTGCAATATAACATGATGTTAAGCTAATGATGGGGAAGATAAGCATTCTCATGGTGGAGTTTGAAAATACTGCCAAGTCCTTAATGTTCAGAAAATGCCTGAAAACTTGCATCTGCTCTCATGGGGAGCTGCTATAGCAGTGACTTCTACCCACAGAATATTTAACATTTTTCATTGCTCTTTGATGGCATCTGTTCCCTGAGGTGGCTTACGTAAGATACCGTATTTCTAACTGGAAGCCAAATTAAGATCAGACATACAGTAATTGCTCTTTGCTGATGTTTTCAGTAATTTTTCATGGTTGGCACAATAATTTACTCTGCTTATATCTCTGAGAACCTAAATGAAGAACACTCTTTTGCTGAGAGTCAGGAGTTTTTGTCAAGCCTAAGGGATTTTTAAAATTCTAAATATTGCAGGTTCCTGACCTAAAAATTTGCATGTTGTATAAAAATACAAAAAAAAATGGGGAGAAGGATGCCACATACCAGCTGAACGAACAGATGGGTAGGAGGAAATTTTTAGAGTCATTGTCTGGCTTTATACAAAGAGAAGGGAAAGTTTGTCATTTCTCAGAAAAACACTTGACACTAGGCTTGAAGTCTCCCAGATGAAAAGCTTCAAGCTTTGGATGGATGCTGGCTACTTTGTCTCTTCACTGCTTTTGTTGAGGTACATTTAATATAGGAAAAGACTGGCATTTTCTATTTATTTATGTATTTATTGCTGTGCTCAGTAAGACCAGCTCCAAATGTTGTCTATGTTTGTATCTAACCTTCTTAGGCAAACACAAGAGAATAATAAAGTTTTTTTTCCTCACATTGCTGCATTCTCGATTATGACATCTATATGAAGAAATAGAGGAATTTTGTGTTTGTTCATACCAAATGAAGCAACACTTATGACACTGACACAAAAGAGTGCTTATGTGAGCCAGTGGCTTTGAAGTACTTTAGCATCATATTAATTGGGGAATATAGGGGGAATGGTTTGTTTGCTGGTTGTTTTGGGGTTTTTTTTACCTGCTGTGAACCCACAGGAAAATGTGTCATTGTAGTCATAATCAGTAAAATAAATTTGATTTAACAATTTGAGATCTTCTATCAAGCTTATACCACCTGGATGAGTTTAGAACATTTTTTTCCTAAATTATTACATGCAATTGACTCATTTGTTTGCTTTATAAATCCACAAGTTTTTTTCTGAAGAATGTTTCTAAGATGTCCTCAGCAAGATTGTTGGTCCTTTTTAGTCAAAGGCAAGACAGATCACACTTTTCCTGAGAGTATCTGCACTACTTTATGCATAGCTCATAGCAATGTATCTCACAAATGTCTTGACACGTGATTGCTTACACATTTCTACTACTAGAGTCCAAAATACTCCAGCTAGTTTCCACTAAAGCACAGTAATGGTGCATGCTAACCATAGGAGTCAATGTGGTACTTTGGCAGATGCCACACTGGCTACGTTTCACTCTTTGTTCTCTATCTTTATATTTTGCCACTGCTGTCCAAGCCAACTTAAAACCTAAACTGTATTTGCCAAATGTTATGTGTTTTCATTTATGTTGTTGTTCATAGATTTGATTACTTCAGCTTTTGGCACATGAAAGCTTTGAAACTTTGAAAGCTCCATCCAGTGTTGGAGCCCCTTTCCGGTGCCTTGGTTTATTTCAGTTTTAGATTTTGTTGTCTTTATTTAAATAATTCTAATATGGCTGTGGGTAGCAATCACTCTACCTGTTTTGTTTTTGACACAAGCCTTGTTCACAGAATGGCTGGTACAACGTGATCTACTCATTCAGATAGACGAGGTCACCATAGCATTACACACCAGATAGCACCAGCTTCTGTCTCCCACATCCAAGCACTGCCATCAGACTTTTCAGTATTCAGGGTGGGAATGGTTTAAGCTGGAGGACACCTTAAAAATCATCTCACTCCAACTCCCTTGCCACGGGCAGGGAACCTTCCACCAAACCAGGTTGCTCAGAGCTCCATCCAACCTGGCCTTGAACACTTCCAGTCATGGGGCAGCCACAGCTTCTCTGGGCAACCCATCATTCCGACAGTAAAGAATTTCTTCTTTATCCCTAACATAAATGTTCCTCTTTCAGTCTGAAGCCATTCCTCCTTGTCCTATCACTACAGTTCCTGACAAGGAGTCCCTCTCCAGGCTACCTGTAGCCCCTTCAGATATGGGAAGGTGCTCTGAGGTCTCCATGCAACCTTCTCTTGTCCAGGCTGAACAACCTCCACTTTCTCAGCCTGTCTTTGTAGGGGAGGTGAAATATCCCTCAGCATCTAGCCGGTTCAGAAATAACCATCCTTGGACCATTCCCTGAGGAATCAGATTTTTTTTTCATTAAGAAACTCCAGAAGCAAGTCCCTTTGCTATTCTCATTAACAAAAACGTAAGAAACCTTTTTTCCAATGCCTGAAAATGAAACTCTAACCAATGTACCCCAATCTAAGCTAAGGAAAAAGGAAACACTATGCATAGAAAAATTATTTTGATCAAACCTCACAAAAATAGAGTTCTATGAACAGTTTCCTAATTTGCAAGGTGCCTACGCTTGTGAAAAATAAAGCATGGTTAAATCATTATTTAAAACCTGAGCAACTAATTTATCTCATGCTAGATGAAGAACCGAGATTGGCAGAGAAGTGTGGAGTTTTCTTTGTTTCTGTTTCTGATTTAGTTGCCCAAAAGCTGATTATACAGAAAGATCAGTTTTCCCAAGAAATGAGAACTGAACAGTATTTCTGTAAATGTACGAAAGGTTCCTTTGAATAACCCCTAGAAAAAAAATTCCTAGACCAGATCAAATGGGCTGATACAGAACCATGGCTTTACTCTCTGAGAATTTTGTTATGAAGACGTTGACAGGTGTTCATCTTGGAGACATTTCCTTGCTCCTTAGTTTGGAAAATACATTGCTACTGTAAAATGATATTTATGGTAATATATGCATGAGGTGTATTTGTATATATAAACCACATTTGAGTTTATATGGGACAGCTTGGTTATGCATCTACAGAGTAATATTAGCTGACTTTAGAAAAGATAGCAATTCCTACAGATAAATATGTATTTCTCCATAGTAGGCAACATAAGCCCATTTTTTTCTTTTTTTACTTTTCTATTTTTTGCACTTTTTCTACCCATATTACCTTTTAATGAAATATGTTTATTGATATATAAAGATAATATAAAATATGTAACTCACAAAATATGATATAATTATTCTGGATAGATATTTATCTGTTCATTTTTACATTAATATTTTGAAAAAAACCGCATGGGACATTTTAATAACTTTTCCATGAACATTCATGTCATATCTTCCTTTTTTTTTTTCTTTTCATAATTTTTGGTGGTCATTGTTTTGTTTTATTTCTTTTCCTCTGCTAAATTTCCCAGGCCCAGAATACAGAATTTGTGTATATTTTGCTCTTCCTAAATATGTATCATTTGAAAAAATATGCACCATTATTGAATTTTAGTATTAAATAAGCCTATAAATGGGTTTTAGAAGGTTACAGAAGAGTTAAACTTAATGTTGTGGGTTTTTTAATCTACACATTGTATCTGCCTCATTGACTTCTCAGTGTGTTTGCTAATGAACTACATGGCATTGTGGCAGATCTTGAGGCAGAAGCTGGGAGGAGTAACAATCTTATGAATAAATGTTATTAAAATCATTACATGACATGCTATCCTGCCATGATGTTAATCTGTTTGGGGATACAGTTAAGACGTGGTGGCAAGGGAACTAAGTTTCTCAGCAAATGGTGTAAAAAATGAAATTTGAACTAGACAGCTGTTGGAAAGAAATTGATTTGTCACCATTCATGCTAAAAATTTGATCTCCCATTTATATTAAAAAGAGGGGGGTAAAAAGGAAAAAAAAAGAAAATCTGGATGCTTGCATATTTTACTACTTTCTTGTTTTAGTATCCCAATTATTCTTTGAAATATAAAATACATTTTAAAACACTGAAAGAATTAAGATGCTAAAAAGCCATTTAATTACCATTGCTATTATCAATTTGTGTCTGAAGCCAAAAAGCTCTGTTTGGTGCATGTAATATTCACTGGAGATTTTTGTGATTTGGTCAGAACAACCAAACACAAATAAGTCTCTCAGCATGTTGCAATCATACTCAGACTCTCCCACATCCTCCGAGGGCATCTCTATTTAGGCAAGTGTTTCTAGTTTATTAAAAATGGATGGTAAAGGGGGAAGAGAGATGAAGTGTTTGAATCTGTTTGCTCAGCTGTTGGTTTGCTGAGTGAAGTCTGGGTAAACATCTTGTATTTTTTCCTCTAAAACCTTATACTTGGTGAAGGCTACTGATGATAGAGGGAATCACAGTAATAAGAAAAACACTTGGCTGTCTATTTGAGGTGAAATTTCTATTATTACCTAGAATAGGATTTAGGTCTGCAAAGAATTTCCTTTCATAGCTTTACAATCTCTGCAGAAAAACAGGTATTTCTGAGGCATAGTGTTATTTTCATATTTGCTCTTGGCTAAGACAAGTAGCTTTAAGTGTTTATTGGTTTTGATTGTTTCAATCCAGGAGATGGCAACTTGGGCACCATTCAGTTATATTTAAATACAAGTGCTTAGTGCACCTGAAGATGTTATTCCTTCTGTGAAAAGCAGAGAGATACAACACTGGATCTGTTTTACAAGGTGCATTTCCTTCTGAAAGTACACACAGCCTTACAAAACAGAATGGGGGATGAATGCCAAAGGAGTTTCCCCACCATGTCCTAGATGTTACATCCACCCATTGGAGCAAATTCAGAGGAGGCCACCAAGATGATCAGAGGGATAGAACACCTCTCCAATGAGGAAAGGATGAGACAACTGGGATTTTTCAGCCTGGAAAAGAGAAGGCTTTGGGATAACCTGATTGTGGCCTTCCAGTACAAGGGAGCCCACAGGAAACATGGGGAGAGAATATTTACAGAGACATGGAGTGACAGCACAAGGGGGAATGGCTTCAAACTGATCAAGAGTAGGTTTAGATTGGACAGCAGGAATAAATGCTTCCCTGTGAGGCTGGTGGTATTCTGTTACACAGGAATAAATGCTTCCCTGTGAGGCTGGTGGTATTCTGTTACACACAAAGTTATTGTCCTTTCACATACAGCCCATATATATAATTATGTATTGCTTTGAGCTTTGCAACCTTCCTCGAAAACTCTACATGACCTTCATTTACTTGTGTTTACAGTGCTGTTTTAAGAGGATGTAAACAGCATTGTCTTAATTAATTTATGATTTGACTGCAGTTCTGATAATAGTACAAATTTTTGCTACTTTGGTAATTTTAAGTGTGACATCACATGCATGTGTTTCTTTTTTAGGACCTGTAGAATCTGGCCACTGCATTAGGTTGCTAGAACAACTTACATTTGAATCTAGTTTTATTGCTTCTGCATTTTTCCCTGCAGGCAAATCAGAGCTTGAGTCTAAATGTTTATCACAGGCTCTAGGCAGGTTTTGTTGCTCTGTCAATAGATGATTTTCTTATTTAATTCAATTTTGTTCATTATAGTATTTTATGTATATCACATCAGATAATTAAGAAAGTTTTAGTCTCCAGAAGAGAACAAATATCTATATACTTACTTTTTTTTTTTTTTTGGTAGAGGTACAGTTTTATTTCAACTTAATTGAATCTTAATTTACAGTGTTTAATCATTAGGTAATGCATGCCCTTCAAGATCAATGTGCTACTTGACGTGTTGTAGAGGATTACCTATGCTTCTAATATCTTGACAAAATAGCTCAGGCATAATTTATTGAAAACAAATTATGAGCAAAACTTTGTTAAAAAAAGATAAACTCGTCTGGTTTTCCCATGGGTTTTGGAAACCATATTTGCAAACATATCCAAACATATTTTTTTGTTGCTGACAGCTTATTTGGATCCATACTGAAAAGCTATTGTCAGAGTTGGGCAGCTCATTTTGGTGGCAATTAAGAAAAGAAATTGTACTACCATAACTCAAAAGTAAAATATAGAAGAATATGGTCTTGCTGTTATTAAAGTACTGTTACTGACACTGTTGCCGAGAAAAGAATGAAATAAAACTTGTGTCTCGTCAGTGCAGCTGAAAGATATCATTAGCAAATTACCTATCATCTGGTCTTATGAAAAATTCCTGTAACCTTTTCTTGAACAAAATAATTCTTTCGGTGACATCTTCATTATTTGCAGCCTGAGCTGACACTCCCGTGGCGCCCAGCCTCTCCCTGCAGATGCGCTGCCTGCCTTGTCCCTGCCCCACTGCGCTGGGCTGCTGCTGACCCACACTGCCCTGGATGCTGCTGCTCCTCTCACACCCTTTCCTTCTCCAGGGAAACTGGGGCATCCTGCCTAAGCTGTGGCTGAGATGCGAGGACCAGACTGCCACCATGAGGAACAATGTGGCTCTGCTGAGTGCCCGGGGAAGGCCAGCAGAGTTCTCACCTCTTTGTAACAATGCATGATGACATGGGACAAGACTTGGATGGCAAATGTGGACCCCAGCCCCTGAATTAGCTGTGTGTCTAAGCCAGGTTTTCCCCTGATGGGGGAGTGATTCTAAAGAAACTTTCAGCACTCTCTGCTTTAAGATAGTTTATTAAGTCTTATCAGAGAAGTAAGGTCACTAGCGTGACCCAGACACAGCACACAACAGAGAATGCAGCAGAATGCCTACAGAATGCTGAGAATGCTTGCTTATCAAGATAACACGGCCTTCTTAAAGGTAAATCATCCAATTAAAGCTTAAAATGAAAGATATTTTCACTTTTCTACCAATGTTAGACAAATGCTTTAATCACGTATACAGGAACTGCGGAATTTTTCATCCAATGACTTTCAGAAGCCTACTGCTGCAGAATATGGCATACTAGAAGAAGAAGAAGAAGAAGAAGAAGAAGAAGAAGAAGAAAGTCTAGAAACAACAACAATCCTCCATCTTTGAGTTTTTGCTTTTTATCTATTTACTACATTAATAAACCCAACACCTTTAGATTTTTTACCCTGTGATAACCTTACATAATACTCTATTATTTAGTTCTCACTAAAGTAGATTCTAGTTCTTCCCAAAGAGTTGGCAGTTTTCTCCATGGATAAAGGTCAAATACAGTGTTGTCCAGAGGGGTAGAACCCTTCAAAACAGGCAGGGAAATAGTCTCTGCTTTCGGGGCTCCCACAGGTAGAAGAGGAATTTTTCCAAATTGTCACTTGCTATGTCCAGTGACATTTTTGGACCTTCTTGCCTCCTTTGCCAGTGGCTTGAGGGTACGGCCAGCCCTGCCAGCTTCTACCCATCCACACCAATCAAATTACGGAACTCCAAGTGACAGATCAAAAAGCTGCTATGCATGATTTTTAAAACTCCATTTCCTGTGTAACCATTAGCATGTGCACTTTAATTACAGAGACAGAGAAATATTTGTATTTCTACCAAATGTATGTCTTAGTGAATGTGTCAGCTGCACAACAGAACCAGCTGGAGATTGTGCAGAGGCTCCACAGCAGCACCAGCGGATGAGGAGCCCAGCTCCTCATGGAGCTGTCCTGTCTGCAGATGGCTTCACCCCCTCCATGAGTAGGAGGGACTGGACGTGGAAATAACCTCTCATCAGGAACCACGCTTAAAACAACACGTCTCCTATTTCCTAAGGAATATGAAAAAAATACCTCTAGGAAGGAGGGCAGGGCATGGCATGCAGTGGTGTATCTTGTAATGAAAAAACATCCAGTGGGGATGAGTTATTAAGAATGGGAAGTAATACTTATAGTAAACAAGGCCAAAAAAATAGAAAAATAATGAAAATATCACTAAACTTGTGAACTGATTTTCTTTACTACATATTTTTTTAATCTTTTGCTGAGTGTACCTGAGACTTCATCTCCATGAATTTTAGAAAATTTTCATCTTTGCCTTTAACATGCATTCTTTCTTAGGGATTCTGTAGGGGTCTTATAGCCCTTCTTGTCCCCCTTTCATTTTACCATGATACAACAAGAGTGATGGGGTGAGAAACCTACTGTGAGCAGGAGACTGGATGCAGACAGTCACATTCAACACGCTAACCAAGTAAAGCTAAGTACAACACATTTTTTATCTACTGCTGATAAGCTGTCCTCTCCACCTCTATGATTAGGATTCTTGAGCAACATGATGTAAAAATGGTTTCTGTGAGTAATGTAGAATGCAAAAAGTAAAAGCCTCAGAAAGCATGCTGTAGTCGTTGCTTGCAATAGGCTGCATTTGCATAAATTACGATGTCTCCTGTCATATTTTCATTAAGTTTATGATGACTTTTAAACAATAATTTAATCTTAATGCAATGCACCCAAGTTTTAATTTAAAGAAGCCATCTCCTGGTTGTCTCATGTTTAAAGCTGATGATGAGATAACTGTCTTTATAAATGAATTACCATTGGACCGTGACCAACAGGATCTGAGCTGAATCCATTAATTCCTAGTTCATCTTCAAAACCAAGTCTGTCATTAACCTTTTTGTCCTCCATCCCTTCGCCTAAATAATTTGCTGCATTCTTTATCAAACATGAAGTGCAACAACTTGTACATTTGCAGTCAAAGCACTGAGAAATTTTTGACTAAGAGCTTTCATTGCGGAAAGCTTGAAATGTCTTGACACTTTCACTGAGAGCTTCAATTAAATTTTGATCAGTAATGTTACCCTAAATGCAGAAACTTCTGGTTTAAATGATAGACACAGACAGACAGATTTCAGAATAGCACATGACAGAGGAGAGGGCAGAATGTTTCCATTAAAAGCCTGGGTCACAGAGTCCTCAAGAGCACTTCCAGATATGTAAATTTGCTTCCCTTTGGTATCCCTCTTTTTGTCTGTCTGTTCACCACATGCCCTGTTCACTGCTGCTTCCAACCCATTTCTGTGGTTGTTTATTATCTCTCTTATCAGTAGAGAGCGAATGGGGTGGGAATGGCAAAAAACAATGTAAGGAAAAAGAAATGGCCTTGGATAAAACATATACTGGGGGGAAAAAACAGCCAAAACAGATAAGGAGAGAGAAATAGAAAAAAGAAAAATTAGCAAATTTAGTCAGTAGTAGAGAGGGACAATTAAAGAGCTCTATGAAATAGCTAGAATAAAGAAATACAAATTAATGTTGTCATTTCCCTGTCAGTAGCTTTGTAAATCCTATCTGTTTTAAAATAAATTATTTCAGAGCAGTATTCATACTTGTATATTATCAGACCAATAACAATCAGCCAATTATATTTATGTAAGCATGTTGTGCCTGTAAGCAGTTATAACTGTCATTATCACTCAGATGGCTTGGCAACATTTATATAATAATTTCTTATTTACAAATGTTTCATTATTCGATGTTCCATACAAACTTGATCCAAACCCTCTGATGTAGTTATTTGCTAAGAGTCCAAGTGTCAATGTAAACACTTAGTGCACTGATCTGTTCTTCACTGTCAACCTGGGTGAAGTCTTGCCGCCCCCCAAAAAAGTGATAGGGCTGTAGGTGGATTGGCAAGAGTCTGGCTGGGCTCTAGTAGCAGCAGCTAGGCCAGCTTTTCCTCTACCTTCCATGACCTTGGATTTGCTGGTGTTTGCTAAGCATTAATCATTATCAGCAATGTTGAAGAGAACAGAAAATTCTGACGAAAATGTGTCCCATGAAAGCAGGAGCTGTAGTCCAGTGGCATGTATTTAACCATGCATTCATCTGATCCTTCTTGGAAATTTCACAGCTTATATTTTTTCCTCCAGGGAACATAATAAAATCTTCTCCCTTTCAGTGCTGTGTCTGGCTGATGTCTCCAAAGAAAAGGAATTTCTTTATACAGGAGACTCCTGAGCTGGGGATAATCCATGTATGTTAAAGCAGTTGTCTTTCATAAAAAAGAAGTCACTTATACAGCCAGTTGCAAACTCTTGGGACCTGTTGATACAGGACAGAGCCATAGCAGCAGGGGCAGAAAGGGCCTGGGAGCATTCCTAGGAAGGAGGTTCACTCTAACACATGTGAAAACTGTCTTAGTAGGGGTATAGAATCATAGGATCATAGAATCATTAATGTTGGAAAAGACATCTAAAATCATCAAGTCCAACAGTTAATGTATCACCACTACCATGCTCACCACATAACCATGTTCTCAAGTGCCATATCCACACCTTTTTTGAACACTTCCAGGAGTGGTGACTTCACCACTGCCCCAGGCAGCCTGTTCCAATGCTTAACAACCCTTTCCACAAAGAAATGTTTCTTAACATCCAGTCTAAGCCTCTCTTGGCACAATTTGAGGCCATTTCCTCCTGTTCTGACTCTTTTTACTTGGGAGAAGAAGCTGACCTGGCTCCCTCGGGGAATTGTAGAGCGATAAGGTTCCCCCTGAGCCTTCTTTTCTCCAGGCTGAGCCCCCCCAGATCCCTCAGCTGCTCCTCATCAGACTTGTGTTCTCCCTTCCCCAGATCCATCTGCCTCTTCTCCAGTCCATCAATGTCTTTCTTGCAGTGAGGGGTCCAAAACTGAACACAGGATTTGAGGTTTGGCCTCACCAGTGCCTGGTGCAGGGGGTGGTCACTGCCCTGATCCTGCTGGCCACAAGCTGACATCCCTAATTCCACATTGCCCAGACTACTGTGATCTCCTGACCTTTTCCCTGTCACTGTGGGAGGGAACATATACATGATGAAGAGCAATTGGTCTGCCCCAGGGCATTGCTTACATCCTTTTGTTTTTCACCATTGCAGAGCTTCAGAATCCTAAATAAATAAAACAAACAAATAAATAAATAAATAGCTCTAAAATCAGCCTCTGTTGTTTTAAGTCCATATATCATATGTCTTATATACAAGTTCTTCTCTCTTTTCCAAGTTCATAAAAATTTGATTTCTCATAAAAATTGAAATATCAAAATCTCAATCCAAAAATACACTGCATCCTTTAAATATATTATTAGAATGGAATTTAAATTTTTATTTTAGTCCTTAAACATTTCCCCCTTTTTTAGTTCTTCATTCTCTTTGCAAAATAAATCATTGCTCTTGTACCTTAGGGCCTTTACTGTGATGATAAATAATTTCAAAACAGTTCCAATATGTGTTTGTTTGTTTGTTTACTTTAGAGGAGCTAAATAATCATAAGGATTATCACTAATAGAGGACATTTTACACTGAGACTGCAAGACATTTTTAAGACTTATTGAGGCAGATAATTTAGTGGTTTTGTTTCTTTTGTGAATAAGTGGGGTTTATTTTTTTCCAAATGAAAAACATGCTGCAGATATTATAGATTCTAAATGTGCTATTGACCATTCTTCCTGTTAGTTTGAAATGTAAGAACTGTAAAGGACAGTCAATGGCTATGAGCTATCAGTGAAACTCTCAGTGCTTTCTATGTTCCTATTCATATATAATATAAAAGTCACTGAACTTTTGTCTTTCTGGCATATACTCATACTAACCTAAAAAAAAGGACTTTTGACGACGAATTTTTTTTCTTTTTCTTTTTTTTTTTTCCAACGTTAATATTAAATTACCTCTTTTGACTTAATAGTTTTGGTAACTGTCGTGGTTTGACACTGGCCAAATGCCAGGCACCCATGCAAGCTGCTCACTTACCCTCCCCTGCCACAGGTGAGCAGAGGAGAGAAAAATAGGATGAAGGCTTCATGAGTTGAGATAAGGACTGTGAGAAAACACTCCAAGGGTAAAACAGGCTCAGCTTAGAGGTACAAAATGAATTTGTTACTAACAAAATCAGGAGGATAATGAGAAGTGAAACAAGTCCTTAAAACATCTTTTCTTTTCTCAACCCCTCCTTCCTTCCCACGGACAGCACAGGGAGACAGGGTGTTGGGGGTTTTGGTCAGTTCATCACCCGAGATCTTCTTCCACTGCTAAGGGAGAGGAGTCCTTCCCCTGCTAAACCATGGGATCCCTTTCCCATGGGAGACAGTTCTCTGTGAGATTCTCCAGTGTGGTTCCAATCTCACGAGCAGCAATCCTGCCAAAACTGCTCCAACGTGAGTCCCTCCCACGGGCACACAGTCCTCCCAAAATTTCTGCGCCGTGGGTCTCTCTTTCCACGGGGTGCAGCCCTCCAAGGACAGGCTGCTCCAGCCTGGAAGCAGGGCCCCCTCTCTCCACCGGGTCTCCACTGGATCCCAGCCTCCTCCAGGCATCCACCCGCTCCGGCACGGGCACCTCCCCACGGGCTGC
>VZRO01001738.1:4599-18158 GCA_013397915.1 Daphoenositta chrysoptera | reverse complement strand
GGATCTCTGCATCCCCCCTGGATCCCCACGGGCTGCGGGCGGATCTCTGCATCCCCCGTGGATCCCCACGGGCTGCGGGTGGATCTCTGCATCCCCCGTGGATCCCCAGGGGCTGCGGGTGGATCTCTGCATCCCCCGTGGATCCCCACGGGCTGCAGGGGCACAGTTCCTTCACCATGGTCACCACCACGGCCTGCAGAGGAATCTCGGCTCTGGTGCCTGGAGCACCTCCTGTCCCTCCTTCTCCACTGACCTTGGTGTCTCCATGTTGTTTCCCTCACAGGTTCTCACCTCCTCCTCTTCTCTGGCTGGAAAAAACTGTGTGACTTTGTTTTGATTTTCTTCTTAAATATGATATCACAGTGACGTTACCACCATCTCTAATTGGCCCAGCCTTGGCCAGCAGCATGTCCATCTTCAGAGCCATCAGGGACTGGCTCTGCTGGACATGGTGGAAGCTTCCAGCAGCTTCTCACAGAAGCCACCTCTGTGGCTCCCCACCACTAAAAACCAGTCTGTGCAAAACCAACACAGTAACCTACCTCTAAGCATAAATTCCCAGTTGGTCCACAATAGATAAATGAGCTAACAGAATTTTTGTTTTCTTCTTTTAAAATTTTGCCTTTTTGACATCACATATTTTCCCTAAAAATTTAAGTGGAACTGTAAATATATGATACATCCTATTGTTGAACACTAGAAGAGCTGACTCCATAATTATATCTTTAGAAGGTAAAAAAAATAGGAATCATAAGAAGAAATTCACTTTAAAATCTTAATTGTAGGTTATTCATGTTAAGTGTTTATGTTGCTTCTTACCATAAGGGTACTTGGAGCATGCATTTGTGCTCTTACCTGTGCATAAAGCAAAATAATTTACAAATGTGTTTTCAAGTGTTGCATTTGCTGTGAGCAATACTCATGCTGTTCACATATTTATGAACGTTGTTATGAAGTAGCTTTTCGACAGGTGTCACATAAGAAAATATAATATGAACTTATTGGTAAATATAATTTTTAATTTATTCTGTTCATACTCATATTGTTGATGTCGTTTAAAGAAATATACTTTTCTACAAAGAGAACCACAAGATTCTTCCTAATCCTTTTAACTAGGTTTCCTTGGGGAATTTATGATCATGTGAATTTTTTTCCCCTATCTATTACTAAGAAAAAGTTAGTGATTTTTAATTAATTACTCGTATTAGAATGAGATCATCCTAGAGTTCAGTTAATACAGCTGGATTACACTAAATCCATGCATGTGACTTATTTCATAACAAGATTCAATGTAAGATGTTATTCAATAATAAATACATTAATTTATTAATCTATTTTAATTAAGAAATAAACAAAAGTTAGAATATGGGATCGCAGGCACTACCAACAAGCTTGGGTTTTTTTTCAAAATTGGCCTAAGTTTCCAATAGAACAAAAAAAAAATCAACGACTTATTTAAATAAGTTAAATTTAAATAAGTTAAATTAAAACGACTTATATAAATCTCTTGGTAATGCCAAAGTATTTTTGAAAGTGCCACATTTAAATTGGTCTAAGTCTTCATGTAGATAAGACCTTTCACTGAAATATAAAATAGCACAATCTTTTCTGTAGTGTACACAAAAACATAAAATAAATAAATCAATGAACATAATTTTCCTTGAAAAAAATCACAAAAGCGTTCCCAAGCCCGCAGTCCTAACATAGAGAATTTGTACTTCACAAGAAGAAAAGGAAAATGTGGTCTAATAGATAAGAGACTACTCATACTGATTACTCTAACTGATAAACCATACAAATCAAATCAGGCTCATCAAGTGCTTTTGACTAGAAAAGAGAATAAAAAGAATATGTTCTTTATATTTTAAATACACAGCTTTGGGGAAAAAGATTTATCAGTAATATGTAAATCTTTAAACAATGGAAAATTAATAGATGAGCTAGAAAAGCAACTAATAATAATATTCTAACCAAAAAAAAAAAAAAAAAAAAAAACAAACCCCAAAGTACTTATGAATATGAGGTGGTGAGAGGTATTCCATTAATGAAAGCAATCAGCTTGACACGAGACTGTAACAACATCTTAGGTGTTCTCAGCAAGGATTGAAGCATTTCTTCCCTGGGATCCTCAGGTCTTTCTCTTGGAGTTACCAGAGCAAGCTATTAGGTGCAGTCAAAAAAAAGTAAAATCACTTTCTTTTTGATAGATGAACAATATTCTACAGTGACAATTGGAAATTCCTGAACAACCTGAAAATAAAATTAAGTTACCAGAGCAGAAGTCACAGTGTTGTGTTAATATTGTATATGACTTGTTAAGAAACTGGACTTTAGGCGTTGACATACCATGATGTTTTTATCTTCCTCTCCAGGAAACACTAAGGAAATTTTTGCTATCCTGCACCATGTCCTTGAATGTCTTTTATTTCACCAGCATCAATAGCTTCTGATCATATTATCTTTAAATTTAGGGGGAAAATTTACAATTTAAAAAAGTGATTTGGATACAAATCCAGGGCAGTTTTACTCTCTCCATTACATAATATTGACTATTGATCAATATTACAAAATATCAACTAGGATGATCCTAGTGTTGCCTTCTGGACTTTCTAGCCTTTGAAATTCAGGGAATTCCATTCAGAGCTAAGTATAATCTCCTGACACAAGAAACATCCACAAAACAAGCCTTAACACACTAATGCGTTGTTGTTGTTAAACTGTTCTAAGTAATTATTTATCAAAGAAATTCTCAAGTTCTGTCATGTTGTGGACAATTTTTCATCCATTCATGACTGCTTTCCTTTTGGGCCTCCTTCTTCCAGGTTTTATTTAAGCAGATACAGTGCTTCATTCTTTTACAGACAGTGGCATTAGGACTTGAAGAGAGAACGGATTCAATAAAAATTCAGTTTCACACAGATATTTGGGCTACTTTGATTATATTTGAATATAACAGCAACATATTTACTGACTCTATTTTTATTGAACATGGTCTATCTTAATCTTATTTTTCCAGGTTATTTTTAATACCCCTTTTCTCTGCCTGTGTTTGCCATCCTTTTCATTTTGCTGTTAATTGCAAGTTTGAACACAGGTGCATCATGATAAAAGTCATAATGAAGTTGGATCAAATGCAATCATGAAAGTCCAGGGAATTTTTTTTTTCTTGTTCAGCCAGTTTAATTATATAAGGTCTTCTGGAACGCTTAAATAGGGGACAGAATCGACTGCAGACTTTATCAGCAGTGTCATTAGTTGGATAGTTGCACTATCTGTAAGGTCTTGTGACCATGAGACAGTGTCAAACTGGTGGCTGAAAGCCTGAGCTATTCCATTCATGATGTGAGTCAGGCCCTCAGTTTGCAGCAGAAGTCTTCCCTATTGACTGCAAATTAAAAGAGAAAGTTTTTGAAAAGTCCTAACAATCTTACTGTCATGTAGATGGAATTTAATAAATTATGTTGCTGTAGACATTGAAACATTATATCAACATTTGTTATGGTCCTTAGGAAAGAATAACTCCCATTGAATTTTTAATAACTAAGCTCTGGCAAAACATGGGTTGAATATTGTTGAATCTATGAGTACCACGAGGTGCTATCTAAGCAAGGTGTGCTTATTTTTTGTGTTGAGAATGAATAAATTCTAACAAAACTAGGAATTATGTGTGAATTTGACAAGATCACTACCAGAATCCATAATCAGAAAAGATAGCTCTAGTGAAGTCCTGATAGCAATCATACTGCATGTTTCTTTCAGGACTTTTTGATAACATTATTTTGCCCTTATGGCTTCTTGTGGGACATTGAATTTCAGGTGGTATTGTAGGGAAAGAATAATTGCACAATAATGGACTTCTTTGGTTGGGTCACTTTGTTCTCCATATTTTATAGCATATTGCAGATGGCCCAAAAGATTAACTGTAATGGCCAAACCCACTGAAATGTAGGCAGCACATAACTGCTTCCACAGGCTGCAGCATATCATATCTGGTCCTGAATTTTTCTGCTAAACCCAGAGCAGCACAGAGTATTCCAGCTGATTCTTTCCCTGCATCTAAAGCACTGTAAGTCTTTTATCCTTTACTAGACAAGGTGTTGTAACTCACAGTGTTAAGAATATTTGGGCTTGGCAGCTGCACGTGTGTTAAGTCTGTCACACCTTTGCATGGTCTTTTGGGTGACAATCAAAAGCCAGACAGACCACGAGAA
The DNA here is from genome assembly GCA_013397915.1 of Daphoenositta chrysoptera. NCBI lineage: Eukaryota > Metazoa > Chordata > Aves > Passeriformes > Daphoenositta > Daphoenositta chrysoptera. Next base: position 13,947 of record VZRO01001738.1, on the reverse strand, counting down.
TTTCTATATCTTTCCACTTAACTGTCACCTACAGTGACATCCCTGAGAGAGCATGGTTAGTGCCATGCAAACAGTGTCAGCCTGTACTTTTTGGGTATATTGGGATCCCTGTCACTAATCTTACTACAACTCTTATTTTCACATATAGATAATCAGATCGACCTCATTCCCTTCAAGTTCAGATCATATGCTAGCACCGAAAGGTCCTGATATCTTAACCTTAACCTTCTTAAGTTAAATAGTGATATTTAAGTGTCACTGACCTGAGTTCTGCTGAATTAACCCTTAGCAATGAAGTAAGGCCAGAATCAATATTCAACAGATGAACAGGTTTCAATGAAGTTGTTCCTTCTCTGCATGGGAACTTCAGTGATACGTATTTTACCTTTTACTACACTAATTCATGCTAGCTGTTTAAATTTATATTCAAGAGGTAGCAAATGTATTGGAATTATTTTCCAAATAGTTCCTACATTATTACCTTAATGTGTTGCTGACATTTTATTCCTTATAGACAAAATGGCAACCATCTTTTATGAGGAAACTGGGAGATAAACCTACTTTTTCTCATTCTTTGCAAATGCTGCAAAGATATCCTTCTTGTTAAGTATAATCATTAATATTAAAAGTCAGCTAGGTACATAAATATCTTAGACTTTAATCCATCTACAGTAATTAAAATTTTATAAAATTGCTCTCTGTGTCTTTCTGGATTGATTACCTGTGACTTTAAGCCACTCCAGAACTTTCATTAAGTATATCACTTTTGATATGGAATATTTCACAAATGTGTTCAGCATATTATATTATGCAAAAACTTTGGGAACAGTTGCATTTAACAGCTATTATACCCACATGTTGTTTAATCTGAGCCAAGTTCCTTCAGGCACAGCTTAACTATCCCTTCTGCTCATATAGAAGCATCTGTGCAATGAATCTGTGAGAGTATTTCATTGTGTGCTCTGCCAGTGGTAGCTCCTCAGAACTCTGCAACAACTTGCACTGTGGGCATCTGAAGTGATGTCTCTGCATATTTATGAATCAGGTTTTTGGGGACTATCTGTTATTCACAGAACACAATGTAGGACTGTTAAATGTGTATTTTATACAGCACAGGAAATATGGCATCTTAGTTATTATGGTATCTGTAGATTTGGTTCTTATTCTTTTTTCATTTCTTCTAAATATCAATTTGTACATTTTTTTTTCCTATATCATATTGATTCTATCTCTTTCCGTTATGTTATGTATATTCTTTCCATTATGTTTTGCAGAGAAAAAAAAAACCTGGGTGTAGACCATGGCTGGGGGAAATTGGGTGAGAAGGATACACATTCTGGAGGATATTGCTGTTTTTCCTGCATGCAATCTTCTCACGCAGAAATTGGCATTCATGAGTTATATCAATGTTCATTATTTATACAATACCCAACAGGAATTCATTCTTCTGAAAACTGTGCCACTTACTATGCATTTCACTTGACTGAAGCCAAGTAGCCACAAATAGCAACCTATTGTCCCTACTTTGAGAGGTAGTTACAGCATGTGAAACTTGTAGGATTTTAGCTTGAAGCCCATTTAAATAAGTTCTAAATCTGTGACTTCTAAATCTTCTCTTCTGTAAACCCATCTGATTTTATTGTTATGTATTTTCACAAATTCTGGTATTTTTTTGCCAGTGATATAGCAATATCAAATCAGGCTGTCTGGTTTATTGCTACAATTTCAAAAAGTAGCTTAAAGAAAGGAAAACACTATAATTTCCCATGATTGGAAGAACATAAATATTTTAGTGCCCATAGCTTCAAAGTTATGCAAGGGATTTCTTTGAATGTAGTTTGTTCCTTTGATATCAACACTACCAAGTATAAAAATGGAGATATCACAGAGCTGTGAAATCACACAGCCACAAGAGGTAAACACTTGTTTAAGAACACATACTTGTTCTAATTGCTCGAGTAATTTACAGTCATTTCCTTTGTTTCTTCCAAGTGCTTATGTAACATGAGAAAATTTAGTCCCAGAATAACAAAATAAGGGAAATAAGTTTTGTTTCATCTTAAGACTGAGGGCCAAATGTCTACCTCTACATGTTTCAACACACTTTTGTAGTCAATGTATGAATTAAGATTCCTATTTTTAAGCGTTGAAAATTGAATATACTGGCTATTAGGAATATTTGGAACACAGAAACTGCTATTTCAGTAACAGTGGTAAATGCTGCAGAATTTAAATATCTCAACCTGCACTGCAGATATTCTTGCCATTTTCTTCCATGAAAGACCATTGCCTCCACCCTGTTGTGGTTGTGTAATAAAATATGAACATGCTTGCAGAGAAAATTTGCAATTACATCAGGATTATTAGTGTAGAGTCTTCCTGAAAATCCTTTGACTATTATTAAGTATATCTTTATCTTGGCATGAAGGGACATTGTACAGCACTGAACAGATATTGGAGCAGAAAGTGGGAAAGCAGGCAAAAAAAAAAAAAAAGAAAAAAAGAAGAAAGGAGGGTCTTACCATTGCCTCTGCTCTAACTGCATTTTAATAGAAGACCAGAGCCTAGCAAGCTGTCAGTGTGGCACCTTTCATGAGCACATCTATAAATACACTTTTTAAAAAAATGGCCATAAATCATGTTTTGTCATTGGAGAACATAAAGGGAAATTATAGTTTTTCCACTGACAAAACCGGGGGCGGGCGGAAGGGGGAAGTCACGGCTCTAAAGTCACCTCTACTCTTATTTTCCATTCTAATCTAGTCTGCTTTTCATTTTGCAGCTGAGCGATTGATTCAGTTAGGCATTAGTTTTCTTGGCTCGCTTGATATCAAAGACTTTAAGCATTTGCAGCCAAAGAGTGGATTCTTTGTCTGAGCAATCAAGGGTTGTATCAGGGACTGCAACGCCTGTGAGGAGGGAGGGCAGCAAAGCCACCGGTGACAAGGAAAACTTAGACACACCAAAAATTGCTCCTACACAGCACAGAAACAAGGAGCTACAATGATCTTGCTAATAGCTCTTTTTCTGCCCTCTTGACCTCAGCTGATTTTGATGTTAAGAAAGACTACCCTAACACAGCCTCGAAATCTAGCAGCCTTTCTGCTCACAGAGGGGATGCTGTGTGTTCCACTGCAGTAAAACCTCTCTGCTGTGTGGAGAAATAGCAATAGAGATTGTAGGACTTGGCCCTTAACACCGACACATTGAGCTCTGCCATTGCCAGCACTTATGATCAGTGATGAGGCAAGAATTTTAAAAATTAGAAAAAACAACTGTGTTTCTGCTACCAGTAACATTTGCCAGGTCAAATGCTTGGGTCCAAAGATATGCCTTCAAATCCTTGTGAGGGTGGGCTGGTTATGACTGGAGTAGAGTTCATTTTCTTCATGGTAATTTGGTTTGGCTGGGTTTTGGATTTATGCTGAAAACAATGTTGATAACACATGGATGTTTTCATTATTACTGAGCTTTCATCAGAGAGTCAAGGCCTTTTCTGCCACCAGAGAGTGGGCTGGGGGTGCACAGGGAGTTGAAAGAGGGCACAGCCAGGACAGATGACCCCAACTGACCAAAGGGATATTCCATAACATATGTCATCAAGCTCAGCATATAAAGTGTGATGAAGAAGGAAGGGGGCACATTTGGAGGGATGGAGTTGGTCTTCCCAAGTCCTCATTATATGTGATGGGCCTCTGCTCTCCTGGTGATGGCTGAACACCTGCCTGCCCATGGGAAGCAAGAGTTAATTCCTTGTTTTGCTTTGCTTGAGTGCACAGCTTTGAATTCCCCTATTAAACTGCCTTTAACTCAAGCCATGAGTTTTCCCACTTTTACTTTTCCAATTCTCCCTCCCATCACACTGTGCGGGAGTGATCCATTGGCTGCAGTGCTCAGTTGTTGGCCAAAGGGACAACCATGACAAAGGGACAAGATCTGGGTAATGTTCTGATATTTAGTCCCAAAACCCAGTTTTCAGAGAAACAAAATAGGTTTGTAGGCTGAATATGAAGGACAGTAGCTCTAACATGTCTCAAACTGACTGATGAAAGATCAAGAAATCTTTTTTGTGCTAAAGCCCTCCTGAGAAAGTTGTTATAATCACAGGATCGTAGGGGTCGGAAAAGACATCCAAGATCATCAAGTCCAACCCTTGACCAACCTCTACTATGCCAGCCAAACCACAGAACAACGTCCAGTTGTTTCTTGTACACCTCCAGGGATGGTCACTCTACCAACTCCCTGAGCAGCCTGTTCCAATGCCAGACCACCCTTTCATTGAAGAAATCCCTTTGGATAACTAACCTGAACCTCCCCTGGTACATCTTGAGGTAATATCCTCTCATCCTGTTATTAGCTGCCTGAAAGAGCCCAACCCCACCTGGCTCCACCTCCTTTCAGGCAATTCTAGAGGGTGAGAAGGTTCCTCCTGAATCTCCTTTTCTCCAGGCTGAGGCCCCACAGCTCCCTCAGCTGCTCCTCACCAGACTTGTGCTCCAGACCCTTCCCCAGCTCTGTTCTCTTCTCTGGACACGCTCCAGCCCCTCAATGTCCTTCCTGTAATGAGGGGCCCAAAACTGGACACAGGATTGGTGTTGTGGCCTCAGCAGTGCCCAGCACAGGGGGACAATCCCTGCCCTGGTCCTGCTGCCACACCATTGCTGACACAGCCCAGGTGCCACTGGCCTTCTTGCCCACCTGGGCACTGCTGGCTCATGTTTAGCTGTAACCAGCTCCCCCAGGTTCTTTTCAAGCTTTCCAGCCCCTCTGCCCCCAGCCCATAGCACTGCCTGGCTTTGTTGTAACCCAAGGGCAGGACCCAGATCTTGGCCTTTTTGAACCTCAGACAAAAAGGACAAAAAGCCGCAACCCATGGATCCAACCTGTCCTGATTCCTCTGCAGACCCTTCCTGCCTTCCAGCAGATCAACACTCCCACCAAACTTGGTGTCATCAGTGAACTTACTGAGGGTGCACTCGATCCCCTCATCCACGTTATCAATAAAGATATTAAACAGGCTGGCCCAGGCACTGAACCTCGAAGTGGTTGGACCTTGAATGGACCAACATTATCCAGAACACGTGAAGACGTTCTCAAAGGCAGCCAACATTGGCACAGAAAACCTCAGAGGACTTGGCAGAGACTTGAATGAAAGTGATTAATTAAAATATGGTAACAAGAATTTGAGAGAATCTGACAAGCTTCCACTCAAAAAATTACGTGTCATCTGTACACCTGGCAGCAAAATTATAGCTCCCACAGCTGAGGAAACTGTGTCAAGGCTTTCCTATTGACCACTAGTGACCAGCCCCCAACTGGATGTAGCACCATTCACCACCAAAAGATACAGGCAGGAATTATTTAAGTCTCTTTTTCATTAAAATATTCTAGGCACAGCCTAGAGCTTGGGTCACACATTTCATATATAAAAACCCCAACAAAATCAAAAACCTCCTGAACAGAAACAGGTCTTTAGAAATTAAATTAAAATTTAGGATTTTCATTTGTCACTGAAACATCAAAAATGGCACTGAATGGAGAAATTATTATATGTTTATAAAGGTCTGGAAAGAATCCAGTGATGAAATGCTGAATCTGAGTTTAGAATACACTTAGAATAAAAAAAATATCAGTCCAAGGCACATATAACCCTTTCAGCTTCAGGACCAACATTATCCAGAACACATGAAGACATTCTCAAAGGCAGCCAACATGGGCACAAAAAAACCCAGAGGACTTGGCGAAGACTTGAATAAAAGAAAGGGATTAATTAAAATATGGTAACAAGAATTTGAGAGAATCTGACAAGCTTCCACACAAAAAATCATGTATCATCTACACATGGCAGCAAAATTATAGCTCCCACAGCTGAGGAAACTGTATCAAGGCTTTCCTATTAACATGAGGAGTCACTAAAGTGAGAGCTGGTGTGTTCATCTTGCTGTTGAAAAACCTTGTGACTTATAGCCATTGACACAAGTCTTTCCTTTGAGGATGTGATATCCCATAGAAACATTTTAAAACCTCACATCTGGACAAAGAAGCACAGCTTAGTGGGGTTTTCCTTCTTCCTTAAAAATTCATTAATTTAATGTTAAAGAAACACATTCCATGACTGTTTTAATGACTTTCAGCCATTTTTCTTCCTCTGAATTCTGTGTGCCTTCTATGAAGAGATAAGTTTCAGACATAGGAAAATTATAGACTGATTGTGTAATTCAGAAACAGGACCAACTGATCATGAGACTAGGAATGGATCCCTTAGACAAAGAGAATTCATTTTGCTTGTTTTCATAGCTCTCATAATGCACAAACAGAGAAATATATATATATTGCCATGGGGATATTCATTATTTGTCTGGGGGAATATACCTGTCTGAGGGCATCTGTTCAGAAGGATTTATGACTCCTGATGATATTAACGGAGAAAGATCACAAAAATCAGAAAAAAACCCTTTATGCTTCCAATCAGTTTACCACAACATGAGCATTTGACATTGTATAATATACCCAGCAATTTTAAGCCATTTTAATTTGCACTATGTATCAGTAGCAGTCTTACCAAGAGTAATGCCTGGAGTCAAGTTGCAGAATTTACAACTAGTACATCAGTTGTGATTTCAGTGTGTGTCTGAGTTTTGGGGTATGGGGAAATATGAAACTTGCCCAGAGCAGCAGGTGATCAGACTTCAGTGATGAGTAACAGAAAAACTTGATAGAATCACCTTAGACTCAGTAGTCTCACATGGGCACACCAGCCACATGAAACTTGGACATTAAAGATGGGGGAAAAGAAAATTTGAAAATAAAGCTAAATTTTAAAGAAGGGAAAACTGTAGAAATACAATATTGTTAAAGAGTGAATTAGTAAGGAAGGAAATTATAATGAATCGTATCTTATATGTATCTCTCAGATGATCTGGGGCTGTACTTATCAGATAGGAGATATAAGAAGCTTAGAAAGAAATAATGCTCTGTCCTCTACTTGTGCAGGGTCACCTTACAGATCACTTGATTGTCATGATAATCTACAGCATGCCTGTATGCTAATTCCATTGTGTACAGACCCATTTCCTCCTGCTCCAAATGATAACAAGCCTGGCAAAACAGTGCTTTATGACACTGGCTCTCAGATTGATCAATGGCTGAGCAGAAACTCACGTACTTTTAGCATCTGTGCAAACATATATAGATTTGCAAAACCAGAGGAACTCCACTGCCTCTGACTGGCTTTTTAAAGCTTGCACTGAGCATCCGAAAGATTATTGACAGAGAGGTGAGAGCAATAGTGCCAGTTATCCTGCCCCTGGATGAAAAGAGAAGCACATTAACGAGCTCCTTTTTCTTTTGGCATGATACTTTATTACAGAAAATAATGCACATTTCCAGACACTTGCCAAGAGGGGATACACAACCCACTTCCCCACCTGCACCTACTGCTGAAAGTAGCTTTAAAACTCTAATGTGCCCTGACACTTCTGAGTATCCTGGGAGAGCAGAGCTGGCTTTCTCCAGTAATCCAGCCTGTTAGCAGGTGCTGCAAATCCAGAGGCAGATGTTAATTGATTCACACTGACAGCTTTGGCAGATTCTGCTCGTTAGCCTACCCTGAATGTAACTGCAGCCAAGAGTATCTCCCTGAGCAGAGGAATTGAGGGTTAAGTAGTCCTAGTGTGCTAATAAGGCTTTGCCTTAGGAGGCAGATAAGCTTGTGCCCGTTTTCTGTTTTGGCTTATAGTGTAACTGGAGAGGGACCAAAGTGTGAGGAATATGCAGGTATGGGTGATGTCAAACCCTAGGTGACTTTGAGATCATCCTTTCATGTACAAACTGCCAAATTTTTAGCTGTTTGCTTATCCTGGTTTTGGTTTATCTTTTACAGTGAAAGTGTTTTGGATTAGAGCAGTGTTTTACTGCGAGATGTGGTGATTAATATTGACTCTGTCCTCCAGGAGTTGCAGTGAGGAGAGTTTCAGAATAGATGTTTGCTCCCTGTTTGATGGGACTAAGTCTCTGCCGATTTCTTTTCCCTAGCCGGTATCATTAAAAAGTAAATAGTGGAATAAGAGGTAAAAAATCTTGTCTCATGAGATGCTGAACACTTTGGTTGTTCTTGAAAAGACTGAGATTCCCTTTGTGATGGGATCTGAGTTAGGAAATGATGCTGTTTTGGTTTTGTTTGGGTTTGGTTTTTTTGGGTTTTTTTTACGTGAAAGCAAAGAAGGAAATAGGAAAGTGTCAATACCAGTAGGCTTCTTTAAATGTCAATCCTAAAATACCTGTGGTATGTAAAGGCTTGTTTTATCTTCAACCAAATGTGATTTGAAGCTCTTTTTCAATTATAATGACTGAGGAAAAAAACTCAGGTCTTACAGCTCTGTATTTTGTTTTATAAAACAGACATCTTATGAGGCTGAAAGGATTTTTTTTAAGACATGTTGTACAATTTCTAAACTTATAAACTAATATTTCCCCAAGATACACAACTGAAGTCTGTGTTGAGACCTAAGGAAAAGAGCAGTCTAAGAATAGGCAGGACTCCATGTCTCTGAGTGAAGACATTCAGAAGTGACAGTCCTCTTAGCCAGTGACAGCGTAGCTATTAAATATTATGAAAATTAAATTACTGTGAAAAAGAAATAAGTTATTCTTAAGAAATAGCTCAAAATCCATCGTTTCATTTTGAAACACTGAGAAAGCAGGTTGGTTACTTTTGAAGGCAAGTATGGAGGAAATGTGATATTTTCACATTATACAAATGTTAAAAAAAATAGGGACATTTTTGACATCCTAACTGGAAACTTGATAAAAATGGGAGTAGAAAGCAAAGTATTCTCTTTTCTGTCTCAGTTATTGGCACTGCATACTGATCTTGTACTGCCTTGTCTCTCTTCACCTCTAAAACCTCTGCAGTGCCAGCTACATTAAGCACTTGCAGTATTTTTCTGTTTACTTCAGACCCCAAACTTTACACTCCTTTTCGGGGTTAGTAGATGATGACCAGCTACGTCACTACTCTCTAAATCCATACCAACAAATGTTTGTCTGTCTTTGTGTTTAGGGAAGGGAGTGAGGAGAGATGCTAGGCTGTTTAAGAAATCTTATACCATTGTTCAACAGAGATAAGTTTTTAATCCACTACAGGGAGGAAAAGGAGCATTTATGTGATAGAGGATATACTGGCATGGTGAGAGAGGGAGATAAGTGTTGAAAGAGCTGCCTGAAGGGACTTCTGTTCTTCCAAGTCATCCAGACCTAAAGAAGCATTTGAGGAGTGTCTGTCTCTTAAATTAAGGCAACAGCATGTGATAATTTAGCCTCTGAGAAGCCTGGAATTTTTTTTTTTTT
>VZRO01001737.1:1305719-1346704 GCA_013397915.1 Daphoenositta chrysoptera | reverse complement strand
CGGCTCCCTCTCCCCGCTCCTGGAAGCTCACGGCTCTCCGGCCGCTCCCTCCCTGCCCGCGCGCTCTGCCCTCACCGCCAGGAAAACCCCCGAGTTATCCCAACCCCGAGCTCGCCGCTGACCTGTTGAAATGCCGTCATCTGACTTCAAGCTGACACTGGGATCTTCAAAGTTTACCCAAATAAATAAATTGACTTTGAAAAAAATTCATTTTGGCGTTACTTTACGCTGCGGAACCCTCAAACATTCATTTAGGTTTTGTCTCATTGGTGGTAAAGCTACCCCAGAAGTGCCATACACGTGGCTGGAGGGACCGTGAGCTGTTACCACAAAGGAGAAAACTCGGGACAGGCACCTTTCCTTACGGCAAGGCAGTGTTTCAACCACTACAAAAAAGTGATTAATGAAGTCCAGTAAGAATTATAGACATAAATTCTAATTCGAAACAGAACTGATGCTTCAAAATTACGGTTTGTTTTCTCTGCAATGAACGTTTTCCCACATTTTAAAGGAGCATTTCATTATTTCCTTTGAACAAGCAACAGTCAAACCCAGTGGGTTTGAACCCTTATCTTTGGCCAAAAGTGGTATTTTGTTAAGAAAACGTTTCCATGAAACTATTTCTACTACATCTTTCCTCTGCCACTTCCCCATTCATGTCCCTACCTGCTCTTTCATCCATTCTTCATCCACAACTATCTTCGTCTAATTAATAATAAATAACATCTACAGACAGTAATTAGAAGAAGAGAAATAAAACCTTAATACTGCTGATATTCTCCAGGGACCAAGTAAAGAATAAACGCCCAGCCTCCAGCTTTATAAGAAGCTCTCCAGTAGGTAGAGCCTATCCTTTTCGGCTTTACCTTTGTTAATTAAAGAGTTTTTTTTAAAAATTTAGCAGCAAGGCTGATCTAGAGAGCAGCCTTGTACAGATGCTTCATGACCTCAGGTTCAACGCTTGCTCTTCCCTAATTTTCTGACCTGACTGGCTCAGCTGTTGCAGGTTGGGTTGATTTGGGAGGGCAGCACACCCTCTTCACAGGTGTCCTTACAGCACAGGTGTTTCCAGTTTAAACAGTCTTAACGGACTTAGCTACTTGCCTTTTATGTCCAGAAATTAACCAGCGCTTCTGCTCTGAACAGTCAGATATTTAGGTGTCAAAAATGCTTGGTAGATTTTCAAAAGTATCTAAATCAAGATTAGTTGCCTAACAACCACGGCAGGCACGGAAGAAGGCACCTCATGTGCTTAGCAGGAGTTACTGCCCAACCTAAGTACCTAAGAAGTATCTTGGCAAAGCTGGACTCCAGCATCCAAATAATTATTTTTAAATGAGGTTTATGAATTTAATCACTGAGGCACTACTGAGAAATTCATATCTAATAAGGCCCAGATCTAACACAAACATAAACATCCCCCCAAAAACGGCTGCTTCCCTTGCAAATGTTTTCATAAATTTCCTGATTTTGGCTTCACCAATGTCTATTTTCTAACCCCCAGTCCTTATAATGACCACAGCAATATGTACTGGAAGCTACCAAATACTCCTCAAAACCAAAAAAACACATGAAACAGAGAGAAAAAAATTTCACTGTTGGTCCAAACTTGTAAGTATATAGCTGCACATTTTTCAAAAGCTAACTGTCCCTTTATTGCTAGATCAAATTACCTACTATATTTTCAAAATCAAAATTAAGAGTTTAAAAGGAAATGCAAGTCCACTTAGAAAGTTTTGAGAAAGTATTAAACATTGATAGTCTTTAGTTACAGAAGTGCAAATTACTGAAGCCATCGATTCTTCCCTGAACAGCCGAATTCCTGTCTTCTAGAAACTTGTGTCTAGTTGTTTCCCTAAGATTGCTTCCCTTTTCTGTCACTTTGACATTGATTATTTATTCCTGAATGAAATGACCAGCATTCTGTGGATGTTTTAGAATATGTCCCAACTACTGTAACAAGTGATGACATTTTGAATGGAAATAACCATTGTTCAGAGAAGAAAGAAATACGGATGTTCCCATCTGTCTTACCTCTGTGCCACACCACATTCAGAGTACTTCATTTATGTGTTATAGAAGGGTAGAGCAGGGAGCAGATACATTCAATACTATTATTTATATTTATAGCAGATTTCCAACTAAATTACCATAATTCCCCTTAGGATAACATTTCCTGCTTCTCAGGGATTTTTTCTCTGTAAGGGCAAGCGGAGGATGAAGAAACTGCCTCTTGTGGACACCATAGGAGCAGAGCCCATTAAGAATTTCGGGGTGCTGTGCAGAAGGATAAAACTGCTTAACCCAAACTTCAGCCACTAAGAACTTGTGGAGTGGAGCACAGCAATACCGTGCAGCAGATCATTGCAGGAAGCAAAACCCAATCCAGTTGCAATGCATGTGGGAGGAACTTACGTAACAAATACGTAATTTTATTAAAAACGGGAAGCTACAGAAGTAGCCTCGTCCTTAACAAGGCAGGGATTCTCACTCATGCAGGTTAATCCATTATTAATTCTAATAGACCAGCTGAAGTTATTACTATGCTAATATATACTAAACTATTACTATCCTTATTCATGGGAGGAATCTTTTAAGGAAACATGGCTATGTTGCAAACAAGGACTTGCAGGATTAATTCTTACCCATGTTATGCGATTCCTTTTAATTTTGTATACGTTTTCAGGTGCGTTCTCTTCTTGTCTAAAGACCTAGATTTTCATTCTTCTCATCTAAAGTATGATACAGCTACAGTTTGAGTTTGAAGATCTAGTTTGAATTTTTATCCAAAAAAGACCATGGCGAAATTTAAATACGTCCATATATTGTTTATGTCAGATCAGTGAATATCACCTTTCTGATGTCATTACAAGTAAGGGTGACTCTTTAAAGAACTTAAAATAGCACATTGTTATTGTGGATGTAGTTTATATAGACAAATATAAAAAGTGCATACTTCTGAAAATCCATTAGCTTGGATCTCAAAAGTAGATAGAAATGTGCATAAAAGGATTTTAAAATACATTAATCCACTATAGGATAAAAATTATGAGAGGGAGGCTTAATTGTCCATGTGATTGACCTTATCCACACTTGAGATTTAATAGGTAAAAGAACTTTCAAGAGGATATAACACTGAATTTTTATATGTCCTCTGCAAGAATAGTCTTTTATGTTTTTGCATCATTGGTTTCTAATTTGCATGAGCAAAGTATCCTGATACTAAGCATAATTTTGATTTTCTTCTCTTTCATTTAGCACTTGAAAAAAAATTCCAGATACAAGAAACCTACCACACTGAGGTCTTGCCATGTAATCATTTGCCTGTAAGCTCACCAAAAATACAAATTTTTGAAAGCTGAATATAAATGAAGTGAGTAACACTACTTCAGTCTAGCTGGAGATTTAGGTAGATATTTTGTGAAAAAAATCTCATTGTGAAAACTTGTACAAAGACAGGGAGAATGAGAGGGACAGAGGGAGAAGGAGGGAAGGCAGTGGGGTGCACAGACAATGCTCTTTACATTTGTTTGGCTGAGCTGAAGCTTCAAGTGTTTCTCAGACTGCCTGTGGATTAAAGAAATGGGTGATGCTCTCCAGTACTGCTTACCAGCTCAACAAAAGTCCAGTTTAATTTTTCCATCCTCTCTCCAGAACTTTATAGAATGGTACCCAGATAGCAAGGAACAACTGCAAACATGATTTTGAATTCAACACTTTCTTTTATATGTCTGCAACTATATTTTTCATTATCTCTATATGCAAGTATAAACAGCGTAATCTGCTCTGAACACAATAAAAATCCGTCAAATTTAAAAACCAGTTGGACTTTTTCAAAACAAATTACTAAGAATGTAATGAAATGTGTTTTCCTGCCTAATTAGATTCTTTGGCTTTGTGTGGCTTCAATTAGGATGCTATTACTCAGCAACACACTTTATATTCTTCCAGCAGTTCCCTCTTCTAGCTGCAGTTCTTCACTATTTTCAGTGTTTACCATGTCTTTTCACTAACTTGCTTTGACTGAAAACACAGCTAATTAAAAGTTGCTGGATATTCTGTTGTTCTTTATCTCAAAGCTTCATTTCCTAGTAGTCAAAAATCAGGAAATCATCTTCTCCTTGTTCCCCTCTGATCTACAGTCATGGATTGTCTTCACATCTTTCTCCAGGGATCCCCTGTTATTAATAAATACTTTCCACTCCGTGTGTTATCCACCTTCCAGAGCTCTCGCATGCCTACGCCAGTCCTGCTCCTTTGGGGCCCAAGTGATTTGGCTTTGGTGGGCACCAGACCAGGTTTCCAGCCAGAAATTATTTCCAGCTCTATTACTGTGCTAGCAAGGTGAATTGAAGTGGTGACAGCACGACTACATCACCTTAAATTTAGAGTATCCATATTTAGGATAGAAAATATTTAAACTGTTGACTGCAGGAACACATTTCAAACTGTCATTTAAGTAGATTCAAAATTTTCTCTCAAGAGTTTCATCTCTATTTTTAGTGCTTGGTAGAATGATGATTTCACAGATGGGCAACATAGCCAGCTACCAAAAAAATTCCACTACACATAATTGTGCTTGAAAATGTCACAGCAAAATGGATGGATGACTCACAGTATCAGCACATGTGCCTCATGCAAACAAATAACTTTTATAAATACAAGCCACACTCCAGGTTTTTTTCAGAATGTTCTGCTGGTGGCGTGTGATGGAGTTGCAGAACCCCGCACCGGAGGCTGGAAGACTACTAAAAACTGCACAGACTTTAGACAAGCAAACACATCCGTGTGGGGGCTCTCCCGGCGCCTGCAGGGACACAGCCAGGCAGTGCAGCCTCGGCGGGGCCGTGCGAGCCCCGGCAGCCCCGGCTGGGAATTCCAGCCCCGGGAGCTGCTCCCACCGATCCCCCGGGCGCTGCCCCAGCGCTGCTGCCGAGCGCAGCCCAGCCCAAAGGAAGACTCGCTTTAGGGCACAGTCCCTGCTCTTCCTACAGAAGCCCTTTGATTTAGCCTATGAAAGCCCAAATGAACCCTTTCAAATGTAAACTTGCTTTGCACTTTTAAAGCAACTCTATCTGCTGTGCTATCTGGAAGTCTTTTTGCCAGAACAAGTAAAATTTATTAGTTCTGTATGAAATATTAACAAGCTGACAGAGATATTAGGGAATAGGTAAAAATTCATGTGTTTTAACATTTAGCAGAACACAGTGAAATCAAATTCTCAGGTTACTAATCAAATTCTTCAGTCACTAAACATGACACATTACCTGGGCTTCAAAAAATGTTTCTCCCTTGGCAGATAGAGGAAACTTGAATTTAGCTAATTTCTCTGTAGAACCTTTTCCAAACAGATTTTAAACATTACTTTGGAAGACATTCCTTGTCATAAGAAGACTACAGCTGCACGGTTGAGCACACCAAGGTCAAGAAATGTCCTACTTCATTCCGGGGCTGTATCATGACACAGTTTCACATGATCCATTCTGCCTCTTGCAGGAATACACTCTATGCCGTGTGCGAGACAGCTGGCACTCACAGCCAGAAATTGAAGTTAAATATTCATATTTATCTTTTTAAACCATTAATTAATTTATGTATTCAGCAATGGATATGACACAAACTGTATTCCAAACTTATTTTGTTGGAAGGCAATTTTCTACTGCAGCAAAAGCACACAGGATTTGCCCATACCTGTTTCACAATGAGTAGGTCTAGAAATAGGCACAAACTAATTTTAAAGTAGGAATTAACAACTACTGTAGTAAGAAAGGTTTCTCTCTGTGCTAACTGTTACCTACTGGAGAAAAGGCAGTCATGCCACTTTGTTGGCATTGGCACCCCGCACTGAAATAGGAACCACAGATAATGAGATCACAGACCTATAGAATGAAGGGAAAGACACAATAACTGCATTAGAGAATAGGGGAAACGAATATACAATGCTACTGAAGAGGAACACGAGCCCAGATTTTAGATCTGGACCAAGCGTTTAAGGTAATTTTTCTTTAAAATCTGGCATTCTTACAAATAGAGCCAATGAGCTGCATTACTCACACGAGTACAAGATTGCAGTTAAATAATTTAGGAAGTGTGGTATAATCTCAATACTAAATGATATGACAATAATTTTTCTAGTGCCTCACCAGGTAGAACAGAGACTGTAACATAAAAGTCCCATCTTCGGATTGAACATTAACATCTTGAATAAATGATCAGTCTTTGTTTTTATGAGTATCTAAACACAGGTATCAGTTATATATTATTCAAAAATTCCTTTCCCTGTTTCCCCAAATGCTGTAGGCTGTCCAGATTTCTATCCTACCAAGAAGTTTTCTTCCTGCCTTTATGGTGACATTCAACAAAACACAGGACCGTGTTAGGTCAAACCTCTGACAACAATGATTTCACTGGACTTCAAAGAACTTGAAAGGACAAAAGCATAAATAAGGAAGCAAAGTAAATATCCTTTCATATCATAAGACTTTACTGTGTAGCTCTTGACAACACAAAGCCCAGCGTAATAGACTAGGGAAACAAATCCCTATAGAAAAGCACTGAGGGATCACGTTAGTAGTAGACAAGGCAACAGAGGAGCTTTCAATCAGTAATAGAGTAGATGCAAATTTAAAAATTCCTTTAGCACACTGCGGACTCTCTCTTTATGTGTTTCAGTTAGCAGGTGCAATTACCAAAAGGGGCTTGTGAAATACACTTTGTTACTTAGAGGGTTTGGGGATTTTTCTGTCATTAGGGACATCACTGCCCAAGCACATCAAATGAGGATGTGCTGCGATGTGTTTAATTCAATGGAAATATTCCAGGTTTGCATCATATTAATATTTCTAAAACAACCAACAAATTCTGTCACACTTTTGCTTCCTTCTGCATGCCCTTGAAGCTAATTGAAAATCAGCAAGTGCAGCCAAATCTCAATATTTTATAATCACCTGCCTCACACAGTTGGCTTGTTAATGCAGTTCACTTACAGCTTTGAACTTATGTGTAAGGCTCCTTTCAATGGCTGTGGAAGTGGTGTCTTAAAGCAGGGTGCCACTTCCCAGGGAAGGGGGTGTATCCCACTGTGGATATCGGCTGGAGACAGCTGACAGACCTGTCAACACACCCTGCAATTTCAAACACAACACAGCTCTCTTATGCATGCAAAATAAAACTTAGGATCAGGTGGATTATGTCTTTTCCAGTTTGTTATAGCAGAGAATTCTCCAAGCACTTCTCTGTGCAGGAATCTAGCTGGGAAAACATTGGACACTAATATCTTCAGTCATTTAATACGCATGTTGCCTTTTTTTGTTGTTGGGTTTGTTTTGGTTTTTTTTTTTTTTTTTTTGCCCTGGGGTCTTTATTTCCTGTCAAATAAAGGGATTATTCCTGAAAACGACTCTCACTAGATTCAGTAAGATTTTTATCCATTTCTGCGTCTGAAAGGTTTGCATCATCAAATAAGAAACTAGAGATTATGGCTATGAAAATATGTGAATAAAAGCAAAAGGACAGATGCTGAAACCATAAAAATTACTAAGGCATAATCTGTGTTTGCTGTTCCATATAAATACACAGTTTAAAAAAAACAAAACCAAAACCAACACAAACACAAACAAAACCAACATAGAGTAAAATCTCAAAATTTATTTTCAGCTTCTAGCTGATTTAGTAGATGAGGGGGTTTTTTTCTCTACAAAGGCAAGTCATTGAGCTTATTTATGGGCATATTTCAATTCTTTAAAGATACAGACTGCCTCCTCTAGTCTCATACTGAATTTAGAAAATTGTAACAAACCAAATGGTGAATTTCATGTAAAAGTTCAATTTAGATAAGTTGATTTAGGTTTAAGGGCTCTGCAAAGCTGCAGCACATTTTGACCTACTTTGTGTACAGACAGTGGGTTAAACAACACGATGACATGAAATAATTTTTAGCATTTTTAGCCCCCTGAGAGCTAATATAGCTAATATAATACTTAGCAATATAAACCACATGTGAGTGCCATATGCATACAAAATCTCATTCTAGAGTCACACAGCGTGGGCAGGTTACAGCTGAGCTTTGTATCTTACACAGTCTTTCATAAATTCCAGCACAAATATATCTAAAAATTCAAGGTATAAACAAAGCTGAAAGAGAAAAACACATTTATTTTTAAAATTCTAGGAAAGACTTTGTCTCCAGCATCACTATTTTTGAAATTCTTCTGTCTCAGAGGAACCTCAGAACTGCTTTAGCCCTCAGTACACTGTGTTCTCAATGGAAATACAAATGATTGTGACCTTTGCCAAGGAGATCCCTGGCTAACAATACAGTTTCCTAGCATCTTGCAGTCAGGCACACACTCCAAGGTAAATTAAAGCATGTCAGATGTTAGACCAGCCCCTAGATGTAGTCCTGGATTGGCAGAATGTGAAGACACCTGCAAAGTACCTCTTTCCATCCATGCCACGTCTCCACAGGGCAGGCTCTAATTGAAGAACAAATTGTGGTTGCGAGTTTTCTTTCAGAGTGGAAAGGAGAAAAAAGAGCTCAAAAATATTTCAGGCAGTTTTGACAACAACGAGGGGGAAAAAAAGAGGACTGCAGATCTTATGCTGCTTTTGGTACAAGAAAAGGCAGCTAATGCTGCCTTCCCCCCTCCCATATTCCTGAGCTGTGGATCTCACCTGGGAACGCTCTGCGGGGGGGACAGAGCAACACACAGCTCACATCCACCCACACACGGACACTCACTCCAGTTAGGGAGTGGCTGATTAAAATGAGAAATTAAACTGTTCCTCATTCGTGGCAGTGAGGCATGGTGCTGTGATCCCTGGGAGGGAGAGCTTCAGAACTCTGGAGAGAGCAAATGGAACAGGGACTTCAAAAAAGGGTGGTTGAGAACATATATTTTAGAGCAATAATCTGTTCGACTACTTAGAAAACATGGGGAACAAAGCTATACAAAACCAGACAGGAAAGCTTCTTCATTAGGTTGAATTTTTGTCAAAAGTCTACCCTGTAAACCCATGTGAAACATTCTTTTTCTCCATCCTTCAAATCTTATTTTGTTTTCAGATACAATATTACAATGATATAACTTCATCAGAAACACAAATTATATTCAAATACGAAGGTTTGGGGTTGGAGTGTGTGCACAGAAAACGGATTTGATTTTGCCTCTGATGGAGAAGTGCCCACTAGAAAACCAGATGCCACATTTCATAGTGCATTAGCTGACACACTCTGCAGAAGGAGGGGTTTTGGCTTCCTAGAAATACAGCACATAATCTGAAAAACGCAGCAGTTTGTTTTTTACCTCTGCCTAAGAATCCTGCTTACATACAGATTTACCTTTTGGCAAGCAGAATCTGTATCTTTTCAGCCTGTGCCTGTTGCATCACCAAGCACCACCTTCTCTGCTGTGCAAATGAGCCAGCAATGCAGCAGTGGCCTGGGGGCAAAGGCTGACTCAGAACCACTGAAGCCAAACATCAATGCTTCCCCGAAATAGGCAGACACTTCAATATCATTGACTTCCATGAGATCTGGTATTTCTTTCAATCCAGCCATATCCAGTGCTAAATAATGGACAAACCAGGGGTTGGGGCAAGGAAGGGAAGGCAAGGGATTGCAAGAGCGTGAGAAAGATCAGCTATTCTAGGCATAAAAGAAGGATAAGACTGATGTGGGTGACTAAGAATGTCAAAAGAGTTCTTGAGGAAAAATAAAGGGTATATGACATATATAAGAACATGAAATCCGAAGAGGATTAAGAGAATTATGAACTGGAACTGAAAGGATGCAAAAAAACCCCAAACCCAACTGTGTAAGGCTGCCAGAATTGACAAAGTGAGAAGACTGCAAAGAAAAACAATCAAGCATCTCAAAATACATAAGTGATGTGAGAATCAACAGGGAAACAGTTCCTGAGCTGTTAACAGAACCTGTGCACTGCAGGAGTTAACAAAACAGTAAGATAAAGCAAGAAATATAAATGCCCACTTCTATTCAATATCTATGCAGTAAAGAGAAGTAAAATGCCAGAAAAGAGAACGCCACTTGCAGAGGAGGACACTGTATAAATAAGATTTGAAGAAGAATAAAATAAGCTATAACCTTTGTGCCATCTAGAATAACCAGTAACAAAAGGAAGCTGTGAGGAGAGATTATTTGCAACAAATATACTTAAAATGTCAAACAACAGTGACCCTTTAACAGTGATTTTGCAGAAAGAACTCAAGGTGAACACAAAAAGTAAGTGAATGTTACTCCAGCCTTCAGAAACAGAATTTGAGAGAGCTGGGAAAGCGGAGATGACTCATTATAACCTGAGTGGCCAGTGATCCTACTGATATTACAGCAGAAGATCAGTAACTAGGTATGGCATTAGGAGAAATAAAAAGCGTCCCATAGCAATCCACAATGGGACAACCTTTGCAAATATAGGCTGTTTCAAATTTCATTTTCCAACTTTACTTTGAAGGGAAGTCAATCTGAGGTAAGAGTTTGCAATCTTCCCCTGATTTCTGTCTTTTTCCCACAGAAACCAGTGGCTCACTACTTAGGCAGAACCAAAGCAGAGCAGCAGTACCCCTTTTTTCAGTGGCAATCTTACTAAAATCTGACAGCAGATCTGAAAGGATGGGTGCTTCAGGATCAGTCATGAGCCCTATTTCAGCACCATAAAACAACCCCAAAGCTCAAAGTTCTTCACAACAGGGTATTTATCTTATATTCGACTAGCTTTTGGTATAAAAGGTCAGCAGGCCCATCCTGCATCAGATCACTGGCCTTAGATTCAGCTGCATGAAGGAAAGAATTCACTGACCCTCTTAGATTCACGAGATATCAGACAAAATTGAAGAATGTAAAGGTTTTTTGTAACTTAAAGTTAGTTTAACTAAACCCTTTGTATCAAGTCATTAACTTAGTCAACCAGAGAAAAAGACAAGCTGGTGCCTCCCTGGCTTCCCCACACCTGAGTATGCAGTAAAACTGTGTAGCTTCTTTTATTAATTGACACGTTTTCTGCTGTGAAGAGGTTGTTGAAGTAATGTCTGAAGCCTAAGAACTGCCAAAAAAAGGCTGCAAAACATATTTTATCCAACCATTCTCTTCATCAGATTCAGGATAGTTCTGCCCAGATTTTTCACACTAAATAAACTCGCCACTATGCAACCTGCATTTCTTTTTCTCTACACATACCCCATCTTCTGACTGCACATTCACACAACCTTGTAGTTTTTCACCCTTCTGTCATTGAATGCTGCCTGATATAAATGTCTGGACATGTTTTTTACCTCCTTCCTGACCTTCCCCTAAGAGCCTCCCCTCTCCCGAGGTTCAGGCTGTGCTGAAGCTACTACAGATGCTCTATTTGATGACATTACATCAAAGAGATCCATGCCAAAACTCCTTGGCCCCCAGCATCACTGCTGATGTCAGCATAGCTGGAAGAACAAGGCTAGTTAGCTAATTGCTTTCCAGAGCAATCACGGGCAGTGCAGAGCTTGCAGCCAAGTGTTTTGCTGGGGCAAGCAGGCAAAATGCCATGGAAGGCACCTATTCCCTGGGCCAAAACTGCCCTGCAATGAGAGCCAGCACAGAGGCTTCTCTACGGGCTTGTGAAACCAAGGAATAGGGGTTCTGTAGGTCTGCACCCCACTTCAGCACAGCAGCAATTGTCTGGCTTAGTTACAATCAATCTGATGATTTGTGGGCACCCCTAAACAGGAGCTTTCATTGCTTCGTATTGATTTTATCAGCATCATGAAAGGTTACGTATTTAGGAGAAAATCATGGAATTACTGAAACCAGAGGGAGCTCTGCTGCTAATTTCAAAAGTGTTAGGACTTTCTGCTGCAGGAACTATTCCAGCAGTGCAATGAAGACTAAATGAAAGACAACTTACTGATATTAGGTAGCAACTCAGTGACAGAGCAGTGAACATGCAGGTGGAATTCAAATTTATATTTTTAATAGTCTTATCTATATCAAAGAAAACGTTCCATAAGATTTGTCATGATAGGTTCTACACATTATAAGATACACCTTAACCCTGTGGTTTGCAATAGGATCACTACTACAAGCAATTTTAAATACAATAAACCATACTAAAATTTATTATCTAATGAGATGAAAATGGCACATTTTAATATTGAACGTTTTTCATGGAAAAGGAGAAGGAAAAAGTTAAATACCTCTTATAGATTAAAAGTGAAAAATTATGTGATGTTACTGAAGTAACTTACAGTAATTTAAAGACATTAAAATGGGCACAGAAGTAGAATCAAATTTATAAAGATAAACTACCAAATCTTCTGGAAAGCACATTGTGTTGAATAAAGTAACACTTTTTATTGGAGAAGCAGTCTTCTAATCATGGTACTTCTGCCATGAAGTTGCAGCCATGAGAAACATTAGAGCTTAGTTTTAATCATCACCTACTATTTAGCAAGGGATGTAAATTATTAAAGTAGTAATTCTCTGGAAGTCCACAGAGAAATCTAAGAGACAGCATATTAATTTTTTAAAATTTACTATGTTTTTACTTTTTCTGTTTTAATAGCATAAAGACTTTACTCACTGTAAAGACTATCTCACTACACTGATATATTTAATCAAAGCGCTACTAGAATTTGGGCTTGTTTTGGTTTTTTAAATTTTTTTTTTGCATCTGCAACAAAGAATGAATGTGGCACTTCAGAAAAGTTCTCAGTAGTCTTTTACTTCTTTTATATTTAAAAATGCAATGCAGTACTTTGATAAACCAGAATGCTCTCTTGAAGGACCTTCTGAATTCATAATACTGTGATGGTTTTGAGTTCTCATGAGTACTAATTTGCTTTTGCAAATTACTTAATAACTAGCAAGATGTTTTAACTTGTTTTAACCTGTCGTCATTTGACCTCTAAATAAACCACTATAAACCTTTATGCAATAATACAACCTATCACCCCAACTTGCACTCCTGTGTGCAGGAATTCCAGTGCTGCGAAATCATCCTGTGCTCACTGACCACTGGATTAAGCAGTTCAAGAGAGTAAGTATTCGAATTCTAACTGCACACAAGTTAATTCTTACTCAAAAAAAATCATATTTTAAGTCATTCTCTACTGCTGCAGGTTTTTCTTTGTAGATATAAAGCTTAATTATATAGAAAAACATTTTATATCTCAATTACATATGCTTGTGGTTTCATGATGTGAACAATACAGTATCAGATATTATTTTCAAATTTTCCAAGGACAGCTCCCCAGCTTGGAAGGAGAATTCAATATTAAAATTCAGCTTTAGAGAAGAAAAAGCTAGATTGTGCCAAACAGTGTAAATGGAACGACCAAGGTAATTTTATGTCTGTCAGCCTGACAGCAATCTTGGGCAAAATAATAAAAAAGCCAGCACTGGAGTTTTTTAAGTAATACTAAGGAAGGTAACATGATTTATACAAGTTGGCATAGGGCAATGGAAAATAAATCTTTCAGACCACCTTGCCAGCTTTTTCCTTTTGAGACTAAAAGGTGTCTTGGTAAAATAACTTCATTAATGTATTATATTTAGATTTCTCTCTGGTATTTGACATGTCCTTTTGGACAAAGCAGGATGATATCAGTCTGGCATAAAATGGATTAAATATTGTCTGATGTCCCTCACAAAGAAAGTGAAAACTGTGGGCCTGCAAAGGACTTTGCATCACTGGCTATTTTCCTAAAAGCTCAGTTCTCTCAGTCATAACCATTGGACATACTACAATGACTCATTCATAAAATTACATAGTTCAAAATAGACAGTCACAATAGTCTCTTACAAGTTAAAATTCTATACTTTTTATGATCTCATGCAGAACCACTGTTAAGTGAAGATCATTCTTTCAACATCTTTCCAAGGCACAAATTAACAGTTCATGTATCAAGGATCACACATTCAAATGGCATTACTGAAGGCAGAAACGACTATTTGTGGGCAGGTAGGATTGTGCTGTTTTCTACAAAAACCTGAAGTTTCTTCTTTAAGGTGAACATGTACTGGTTTGTATTCTGAGTTTCAGAAATTAAATAACCATAGTAACATTATGAAGGAAAATGAGGAAAAAAAATCGTTGTAGATAATGCAGTAAGTCTGACAGATGGACAAACCTTCCTTTGCACTATATTAATGCATCAGTACCTCAACAGAAACCTTGTGTTTCATTATAAGTAGACATATTTATCTTCTAGAAAGCACAGTTTCTAGGTCTTGTAAGATTTTATGGAAAGTATTCATAAACATCTTGGGAAGAAAGGAGGTCAGTTCTTGAAGAGATCTCCTCTGTTCCTCTTTACTGTCTACATTAAATCATTTCAGCTAAGCAATCAAATATTTGTCTCAGCTTGTGGAACCCTGGTACAATAACTGATATCCACTACAAAAGCCAAGCACATGAGGCCACGTAAGAAACCATCTGGAGTAATTTCCACATGTGTGGAGCAGCTCCAGTGTGGCTCCAGCGAGGACAGGTCTGGGACTGACAGCGTTTCACACAGCTAAGCCAGGAGCAAGCAGAGGAGCTACAGAGCAGCCGAGGCAAGAAGCAAAAGAATTATGAGCATTAGCACAAGTAAACCCAACTGAAAATGACAAAGTAGCTGTGTCTGTGTGCTGTTAGGTTAAAGCACATTTACATTCGTGAGAAGATAATAAGAGCTTTGCTGGGAGAAGGTATTTCTCTCTTGCTGAATTGCCCTTGTTGAAGAGGTTTCCATCTAGAAGGCACAGACCTCCAGAGCACTCAGCTGGGAGAGCTTTCCTTCCTCATAGCAGCCTGTTACAAAATCCTTTTGACTTTGGTAGGTTTGCAGGTTTTGTACTTTATTCATGCATGATTTATTTATAGAGTATCTATTCTGCATTATATTTTATTTACTCTGTCTCCTTTCTTAAAAAATTACTCTCTTTAAGGTTCTTCTAAATTTACTGTGATTGTCTAATTCATTTGGGGCAGATGTCTCAGAAGTAATTTGTTCCCAGCTCTGGAAGTCAGAGCATAAACTGGATTTTTGCAGATGCCTGCAGCTAAAGGTACGGCTCATGGCTTTGCTGGAGACAGCCTGCATCTGTGATTTGGGATTTACTATTTAAAAAGGTGCTGAAAGGAGAGAAAGGTGTCATACGACAACGACCTGGGACATTCTCCTCTAATGCTTAAAATGGGCACTTCCTTCACGGTGCTGAAGTCATTCTGATACAAACTGATACATCTGTGCACATGAATGCTGAGCGAAGTTGAACTGATTTTTAAAAGGCCACACACTATGTATTTATTATGCATATTATACTTTTCTTAAAATAATATTCAAATACCAATTTCACCAAAATTATGACCACGCATTGACTGCAAAACTGACTAGAAATATCTTCTTCATATATAACATGTCTTTATTTCCCTTTGCTCCTGAAACAGCCAGAGAATTTAGTGACTTGATTTCTAAAAAGTAGCAAATGGCTGCTTTGTGATCACACCTCTTTCCTATTCCCAAAACGGCAGTAATGCTACTTCATCTGCTACTACCTACTCTCATTTCCAAACTCATATTTTAGTGGTCACAGCAATATACTTTTACAGAGGATGTAAAAGACATTTTCCTGAAGGCATCTTCTAGAAAAAGCTTTTTGCTGCACAAATTCAATAAAAATCTGTGAAAAAAGAACCAACTATTGAACTTCACATCATTTCTCCCTAAATGTTATTCAGTACTGAAAAATGGAAGTAATAAAATTTCAGATATAGGCCTAGACAGAAAGCAGTTAAATATGTGCAGGAATAATAAAATTTGACAAACTATTCCTTAAGTTTCTGTCTCTTTCTGGTAATTTTTCACACTATGAACACTCCTTTCTTCAAAAAATAGCTTTATATATGACAAGGAGTCGATGTGAAGAGCAGTGTGAGGAGCATTAACAAAGTGGAAGCCAAAATAGTGCTGGTAAGTCTACTATGCCTTTAATTTCAAAATTGTTGTGGATGTATTTTTCACATTTTTCAAACACAGGAATATCCCACCAAGCCATCTCTGTCATCTGGATACATCATCAGTTGTTTCTCATTGACAGCACTTATGTAAATCTGGGACTTAACACAAAATTGCAGGGTTTAAATTCTCCATCAGCTGTTAATTAGTATCTATTGTGAGTATCTAATAATTTTATAATATTTTTAAAGTAGATGTTGTCTATATGTTTTCCATCCTCTTTTTTTATTCTTTCTCACTCTAAACAAGATTGTCATTCAGTTTATGTGTATTTGACAATACTGAGTGTGAGGGAGATAAAAACCCTCATTTTCATATAGCCAGATCTCAACAGACAAATGTCTCTCAGATAAAGGCACATAAATGAATAAACCTTTGTTAGCTATTGAATAGTTTCAGAAAAGTTAAATAACTACTTATTTTTCCTGCCCCTCAACTCCTCTCTAGTCATGGTTGCTCTTTGTTGGGTCACTCCTCAAACTGCATCCAGAACAGCAGCTACAACTGGCAGCTCAGTGTGTGTGTGTGATTTTGGTGTTTAGTTACCATGAGAAAATGATTTCTTTCATTTGGTTCTCTGGGCTTTGCTTCATGCCTGTAAAGAGAAGCCTTTACTGAAGAAATTAAATGTTCTTGCTTAGTATAGTTCCTACTGGGTTTTATCTGGACTAGGAGTTCATGCAGAAATTTAGGATTAGCTCGATGCCAGTGAAGCCAGTTTCAGAATTGGCCATTTCCATTTATCCTCTTTCTGAACTGGGTTGAGAACTAGGCTTAAAATTCCAATGGGCATTTGGCTTGGAGCTCACCCTGCACATTAGTCTGGAATGGAAATACAATGTGCAAAGCTGTGCAGCAGTCATATGAATTAAACTTTTCTTAACTGCCTTAGAGGAATGTCTCAAAATGTTCCCTGAGATGTTTCTTTGCGCTCATCTGATGAAATAAAGCCTGACCTGAATAAAGCTGCTCTTTATAATTAAGAAAATGCAAAACTCAAAGAATTGTATTTTCCAGGAGACGGACTCTCACTTCAGTAGCAGAGTGACCACAACCCATCACTATGAACAACGGCATTGAGAGGTTTACTGCATGTAAGAAATATGAAATAATCTTTTTTTGTTTTGGCTGTTCACAGAATATATTTCTATGTCCACCCATTAACACACAAGAGTAAAGCACAGTCCCACAGAGAAAAGAAACAGATGTTTGTCAACTGGCATTTGTAAGTCAGGGTATAGCTTGAATGGCACTGTCAAAATACATTTTCACTTTCATGGCCCAGGAGCACGAGAGTGACTTGAAAGCTGAACTATCACGTTCTGCAGGGGTTTCAGTCAGAATACTATCAAATGGGTGTAAAAGATACAGCCAGAGCTGAAGCTTTTACATTTTCTCAAACAAAGCAAAAAGGGTTTTATATTAGAGTATGGCAGCATTAAAACAACTATGTGGGTTTAAAGTTGGGCTAAAAATTCCATATTGTATGCGTGAACACAACACAGCATTCCAAACTCTCCTGCACACTGCATACAGTACACAGTACAACAGTGGATCTAATAGTTGTAAGAGCAGACAAGATCAACAAATAATTTATTGAATGACCTTCTAAACATAAAAACTAGAGGACTGTATTTCAGAAGAATACTAGGATTGTATTTCAGAAGACAAATAGTTGTGTGAAGATTTACCTCTAAAAACTTACAGAATTATCTTCATCTGCCTGCATCATCTGAGAAGGGTTTGTATCTGTAAATACATGAGCTGTCACCATGTCACAAGGCTTCATGCAAGGAAAAAAGTGTAAGCAAGGTTGGATTTGAAAATTAAACAAATAAAATTTGTATGAGACTGATTCTTATAAACCAGAAAAAGATCCAAAGACAAAATTTGCCACAAAACTGTATTTAACTTCAGAACATTTGGGATAATACTCATGTATTTAATTTCAAACTACAACAGAACAAATATATAACTTGTTTCTCACATGTCAAATATATCCTTGTCAGAATTAAATGTTCTGAACAATAAGGATCCTTCTTCTGTCATTCTGCACTGAAAGACCTCTGAACAGATGGATACCAGGTCTTCACTGGGAAGACAGAAGAGTCCAAACTCTTCAGGGAGTGGAAAATAAGTATCTCGGTGGTGGTTGTCCCAGTTTCCACCTATGCCACCAGAATAATCTGGAACCTGAGTGCCACTGGTTCCCCCCATTCCTGCACAAGCACATCTCCTACTGGTGAGGAAATGGCATGGGCTGACCTACACGATCTTTCCCTCACTGAAGTTTGCAATTCTGTGCTCTCTGCAGTGATGATGAGAGAGCTAATTTATGAATGGCTGGGTCACAAGAGAATTAATGTACCACAGCAATGGAGCACGATATGCAGATTGGAGAGGGAGGAAGAATGTGGAGCTCAGCAAATCCCTTCTTTCCCATATAAGCTGATGCTCAGCTTAGAGGAAAACCATACTAATGATGCAGCTGATGTCTTGTTAGAAAACATCTGAACTGTGACCAATTTTTCTTGACAAGAATTTTTATTCTGTATAAAAATGAGATGCTTAGTCATATGGAAAATAAAGACTAAATCAGTGATGTAATTTCATACAATGATGGAATTTCAAAAAGGTCGGTTTTTTCTTTTATTATAAAGAAAATCTTTTAACAAGTCTATTGAACCAGCCCATTAATAAGCTCTTTCCCATCAGAATCAAAAGGGAAGTGAGAGCACAGTGCCTACAGGATAAACAAGGATATAAAATATTTTCTCACTGTTATAAAATTCAAAGTTTCCATGTCCCTGTATAAGGCTGTATGTGTATGCTCATGCACAAATAAGAGTGACAAGCAACAAATATCCTCAACAATTTTTAGCCTCCCTCTGTACACGAATGAAGGGCAAATACAGAAGAAAATGTAATGTGTCAGACATCAACACACTTCTCCCCGCAAGATACATGTGAGTTCTCCATAGGGAAATCTGCAGGGAAGTAATTCTTAGAATAGAATGCAGAGTCACTGATGATTTAACACATACACTTAAGCGGGGGGAAAGGGAAATGAGCTAGTTAGGACAAATTTCAGCAGCAGTTAATTAAAGCTGGTAAGTGAGCCCTAAGACAGGGAGGCAGATGAAAGGACTGTGTTCTCCCACAGGTCTTTGCCATAGACCCTCTGTAAACGAATTTGTAGTTTTCCCTTAGCATCCAGTGAAAAGGAGGCTGCCAGAAAAAGGTCACTGGGCAGACGTGGCTGAGAACACAGCCACACACCTGGCTGTCTCTTTGCAGAGCAATTCTTTCCATGGCTGTCTGGCTAAGCCACATATTTGGTGTCTGTATAACCAACACAGATTTACACATTGCCATAAATACCAGAATTTCCTACTGTCAAATGTTGCCTCTGTATGCAGGAATGAAAAATTGCATTACTTCTTGAGCAGAATATATATATATATTTGGTCTTCTAAAGCTTTCCGCTTGACTTAACACTTTGGACCTCCTATAAGCTATTTGGAAAAGTGATACAAGGGCCAAAAAGTCTAGAGTTTATTACACTTATATTATGCTGGTATTTTTGGAAGTTTTCTTATAGTTTACTAGACACTGAAAAAATCAGTATTTTTTATACCTCAGCTCATATCTGTGCCCATATCAAAGAGCAATCAGAATGAAACCAGAATAATGCTTAACGCTCAAGTCATATTATTCATTGCATAACTTTGATTGTACACTGAAGAAAATATGTGTATCTGTCTCCTGTATGTATTCTCAACTCAGGAGTCACTGAGATCATATATCTGTTCTGGAGGTGCTGTTTAACTGCAGTCACACATTTCTGCCAAAGGCTCTTTATGAATTCTTCATGTCACACTGCAAAACAAGAGTCCAGAAAAGCGTTCAGAAAAACCCACAACTGGATTTTATTACCATTGCCACCCAGCACAGCAGGCTCCTAAGCAGCAAACATTTGGACTCCCATGTCTTCTTCTAAATATTTCAAAATTATGTACAAAGATGAACGGATTAAGCTTCTAATCCTCCTCTTTAATATTAATCAAAACCACTGCATTTTACATGAAGGTAAGAGATGGCATTGAGAGACAAAACAAGTTTTGTTGCTATCACAGGTCTGAGGTAAGAATAAACTTCCCAAATTTCTGACGTTCTTTCATCTGCTGTGATCTGCCCCAGATTACAGTGATAGTAAAGCATACTAAAGCAAGCAGGTTACTTGGGGGTTTTCCCATAAATTTTCTTTTGCCCTTATACTTTATGACCAGCAGAATGTTGTCAACAAAGAGCCCAGAAATGCAGAAACCTGTTTTAACTGAAGAGTGAGGCATAATCCAGAGAAGGCTGTTATCATCTAGTTTGCAATTCTGATTCTCAGAAGCTTCTCCTGCTGATTTTTTACCTTCTTTAATCAAACCTGACTCAGAGAATAATGATATCACCCCCACTGCTGCTGTTGTCACTCTTATTAGCATTGTCCCTCAAAAGACTATTAATGAATAACTGATGGTAGCTGTTAGCTCAAGAAATAAAGTGTTACACACAGTTGTAGAGACAATGTGTCTGTGTGCCTTCTTTAGGTAGTGAAATCTTGAAAGACCAAGGGGAGTTAGAGAATGATCTGAAGAGTTTGTGCTGTTTCTTATGGAAAGCAGCTTGCAGCAGTGTTCCACAGGGCTGCCACTTCTATTAAGACCATTCCAGGAACCCCACAAATCACACATACTCCAGGGAGCCTCAGAAGTAGGTGCAAGGCCCCTGATATAATGCTGTTGTGTGTGAAAAGCAGAAAAGAAAATGAGAGCAAAGGCAGGTATGATGCACAATAATCTCTATGAATCAACATCATTTCCACACAGTAAAGCAAAGGAAAAGTGGGAGGATTTCAGACAAAGCAGGAGAACCTTTGAGGCATAAGCATTTTGATTCAAAGATCATAAGGATGAGAGAAATACAGATCTCACAGTGACAGGGAAGCAAAGGAGATCAAATGAAAGCTTGTACCCTAACTTTGCTAACAGCAACGAGTTAATTTGTTGCCAGTAAAACACACTTGAAGGGTCTGCCTTCAATGATCCTGCCAGAGCTATTAATTCCCTGCAGGCAGGTCTAAACAAACACTGGTTCAGTAGCTGAGTCAGAGCCACAAAAGAAAGTACAGTGATTTCACCACTAATCTTTCTTTCAATAGACCAGATTGGTAGAACAATATCAGCTGAAAAGGATCTCTGAAGTCACCTGGTCGGATTCCCTGCTCAGAGCAGAACCAGGTTGCTCACAGCCTTGCACAGTCAAGTATTCTCCATGTCCAAAAATGCAGACTTCATTTCCCCAATGGGGAAATGGGGCTGAGCTTCATGAGGCTCGTATCAGTGGATGTCTGTAGGTTGTTAACATCCCTCTGCACATACATCTTGTCTTATCTTTTTAAATACGTGCATACTGTTTTTACTTTGTTCAAATTAACACTCAGTTAATCTGAGGCAGTATGGGAAGATGTATGGTGGAGCTAAAGGGATTATAGTTCTCTCTTCTTTAGCATTACCTGGTCACATGGCAGAAGAGCCACACATCCACCCACATGCTAATTGCATCTGACTGGGATCAGGCAGAGGCAATTCCCGGAGCCAAATCCTTGTCTAGTGTAAAATAGAAGGGCCTATTCAGGATGAAACAACTTCTGCCATTTGAGAAAAGCTAGAGATATAATCCAAGAGGCATCTTAAAAATTTGTTTCTGCTTTCACTGAAATCAAAGAAAACTCCACAGGATTGTTACTTCCATCGCTGCAACATCAGATACACACAGACAGGGAATGGGCACTTCAGTACAGATTCATATCTAGTCCATACATTATTTGTTCTGTGGTAATGTCAGAAATGTTTTGGACAGCATCTGTTCACACAGGAATGCAGACATCCAGCTTCAAATTACTTACAGGCTAAAATATTAATGCCTACAACATCAACCAACACTTCTTTACTACAAGCTAAATTTTCTCTCTCTTTGAGGCTTCATTCTTTTTCCCATTTACAATACAAAATGCACTGTTTCTTCCACCTCAGAGGACACTGGCCTTCCCTCAGCCAGTGTATATAAAATAAGGTGTTGTTAGAGGGAGTGATCACAGGGGTCAAAGTTGATGGCAGTGCTGGAATGGCACTGCAGTATCGACCATCTTGCTGACAGTGCTTTTCCTTCTCAAACCTTAAACTTTTCTGCACCTCTAAAAAGAAGAAGGTAGCCCCCAGAGAGGAGTCCTTCCACCCCACTGAACAACTCACTTAACTGCACAACTTCTAAGCCATAAACCACTTGAGTAATCCCACTGCTCAACACGGGATAAAAGGAGAAAATAGCATTAAAGATTTAAAGTAAAGAACACAGCAAACTCAAATGATAGCTGCACCATTCACGTCATTACAGCTAAGGGTTTGTCAGCACTTTCATTATAATGCTCATTCCTCTGCTGTCACTCCAGGCTAAAATTTGGCAGAGCATAAAACTTAAAGCCCAGACAGACACAATAAGAACACAGCAAAAAGGAAAGCAAAGGTTTCAAGGACAGCATCCTAAGATACCTTTGCGTGTCAGGAACAAACAGTATCTTACAAAGCATGATGCAAGAAGTTAAGCTAGGAAAACCATCCCTTCTCTCATTAAGGTGGTGTCATAGAGAGGGGATTGAACTGAAGGCTCAGTGACATAGATTGTTATGAAACTACTATGAATCCAGAAGGGTAAGTATTAGTACAGTAATTTCAGTGAAATTTATGATGCAATACAAGGGAAGGCAATAAGTTAGAAAGAAAAGGCAGACCACACACAAATATTACATCTGAACAGAAGAGATCAGCCTTCACTTTGGGAATGCAGGAAAATGTGTCTGCTTGGACTGGTTTGGGGAGTGGCAAGTGCCACTGACATGAGCTATTGCTCTCAAGCACTGTAGAGTACCTTTCTCCCTGCCTCCTTTCAGCGTTGAGATTGTTGCTCCAACAGTCCAAATGTCCAAAATACAAGAAGAAAAGAGGACTAAGCATAGGAACAAAATACCTCTTATACTCCAGAAGAAACCCTTACATTGTTGGCATGACTTACTTGCCCCTCAATTCCATCCCCTCAGCTCGTTTGTCTGCCTGGTACCTGTGTGGATACAGAATGACTCAGAGTAAAGAACTGAGACCAGAACTAAGCTATGACAGAGGTCAGAGAGGCTTAGGATCACTTCTTGCAGTAACAGAGACAGCTAATGCTAAGTGCAAACAGATTGCAGTATTAATTACAATTTTTAATATTTTTTTAAGTTTTTAACAGGGTTGATTAATAGAAAATTGTAAGAACAACGAAGATAAAGTTACTGTTGCAGACTTAGTGCATTGGATGGTTTAATCATTCCCCATCTTTATCAGTTGGTGCTGTGGGACTTAGCACAAGACTTTTTAACTTTGTTTCAGCATCAATGAAGATGCTTCTTATCTTTCAAAAGCACTTAGAGATGAACTGCACTATCTATACAACATATGATTGCTATTATTATCTCAGTAAATTTTTATGAGGATTTGAAGAACTCCAGTAAGTAAAAAAAGAGCCTGCTTATTTCCTCTGCTCGGAATTAGTTATAACGAAGACTGTAAGATAACAACTATATGGGTCACCTAATCCCACTGACTTTGTTAGGGTCACATCTTCCTTGACTTCCTAAATGAGTGAAGGTTTGGACTGTGATATTCTCCCAGCAGCTTTTGAAGGAGGGCAGCTGTGCATCCTTCATAATACACATTCAAGTGTTTGAGAAAGTCTAGTGCATCATTCCTAGAGCAGTGCTACTGCTGAACACGTAAAAACTCCGTTGTGCTCATTTTAGGAGAGCTCTGATTGCTTTAAGAAACAGAATATTAAAAGCAATATTCAAACAAACACCTGCCCACACAACATCAGTTTAATTTGGTAGCAAAGGCACTGTAGTAATTAACAAGGCTGGTACCTAAGAACCGCAGTTCTGTGATAAGTTTATCAGGTCATGCATGCCTGTTATAATATAAAATTTATTGTCATTTATCACAGAGAAGAGGTGGAGCTCCACTCTCCTGCTTGCCTGTGCTGTCAGGGAAGGGCACACTGCTTGCATAAGATACAGGTCACACATTCAGAAGCATTTTCCTGGCACTCTCAGTCTTTTGCCTTTGTGCAAAATGCTGATGCTTTTGAGATTCAATGATTTAGCGTGTCACTGCACCGGCGTAACAGATGGCACAGGAGAGTAGAATGAATGAGCAATGACTGAGGCACCGTGTTTCACTTTGTTCAGTGTGCAATCTTTCAGCACTCCTGATACAAGGCATCTATTATCCACCCTTTAAATCAATCTGCTCCCTTTGGTTAACACTACCCACGGAATAGTGAGATACATCTTTTGAAAAATTAGGGAAAATGTGACTGCAGCATGCAGAATTAATGGGCAAAGAGTCAGGACTTTTTAAACTTGAGGTCCTTATTCCCTTCTAACAGGATCCCAGAACACTGAGTGCTGTCTTCATTGTGTATCTGACCACACAGCTCCCTGAATCAAACCCAAGTATTTCCTACTCCTCTGCTCCCAGGACACCTCTGCAAAGCACAATCCTCCTGTGCCACTGAAGCCCCAGCCAACACCTGAAGCCAGGTTTTACAGGGGGTTGAGCATTTTTGGGCTTAACATAGACTCTGTGATTTATACAAAGATAAAGCAATACAAGGATAAAACTTATAAAAAGTAAGAAAAGGTTGAAAGTCTTCAAAGCAGCATTCACATAAGTGGCCATATTTATCTCCTCTCTAGGCACAAGGAGCAAAGACAGTGAATTAAAAAAACCTGTTCTTACCAACAGGTAAATAGGAAATAGCTGCAACATGAAATGCAAAGGATAACCTCTCCTCTCCTGTGATTCAGAAATCATTGATATCCAACAACATTTTGTCAGACCTCAGGCAGCTGTTTCACATATTTCAGTGAGTACAGAAAGGAAAGAGTGATACTCTTAAATACCCCCGTGTATGTTAACATGGGAAGTGGATGTATCAGGCAGAAAATAAATTATAAGCCCTTCAAGTGTAAGTATTAAAGCATCAAGCTATGAAAAGCACTGCAGCACTCTATAGTAACAGGCCAAACATTACAGTCTAAAAATGTTACAGAAATGTTTATATAACCGGATCTAAGGACCTAATCCAATGCTCATGGACTTCAGTGAGACTGAAGATCTTGATGCAACTTCCTTTTTTCTTTAATAATCCCTTGGAACGGTAAAAACAGTTCTGTGCTACGTATTTGGAGACCAAGGGCTTTCTGCTGATAAAAATCCTGGAAAAGCCATTATTTTCTGAAGCTACTGCTGTCTCTGAAGGTTAATTAACACTGGCTTGATTTAGTTTTAAGGTGAAAAGAAACATGATTTTTTTGGTCTTAATTTCCTTTGATTTTAACCAATGTGTTACTGATACACAGTTCTTACGTGCTACACATTTCTTCTTACCTGACAGCTCTCATGCTTTGATCATCAAGACTGCAAGAGGAAGCACGTTGTGTAATAAGGACACAGATACTACTTCAGGCAGCACTGTGGCAAAACACGCTTAGTTAGAGAAATAAATTGCTTGTCCTTTGGGAAATTCAGGCATTTCCAAGTTTATTTCCATCCTTAGTGGATAAAAAATACTGAAACCTCAAAATGCTCAGTGAAATGTAGATTGCACTGTCTTTTAGTTTGGGAATATCAGCCAGGTCCTGTTGAAATATTTTTACAGCAATATTGAAATATTATAACCCATACAGCTGAAAGATTACACAAGAAAAAATATCCAAATGAAAAATCGAACTACGGTGTTCAATTTCCTTTTGAAAACATTCTGAATGGTTTCCATATCAAGTTCTTCTTGAAAGATTTTGAATTAGGTATTTTTCAACAGTAAAACATCTTTTCTTTACCGCTTACTGGAAATTTTAAATTTTATCAGCTTTCAAAGAAGCAGTAAAATAAGATAGAACCACTGAAGCTGTCCTGACGTTTAGGAGTGTGTCTGCACTTGCACATATTTTATAAATTGTACAACCTGTGTCTGTGATCCATATCCAGGGAGAGAGAAAAAGAAAGAGAATAGAAACAGCTGCTACTATTTTATTGCCTACATTAAATTCATAGAATATGAAGTTTAAAGGTGTTTGAAAGCTAATGCAGTGGGCATTTTCTAAATTCAATATTTTATATTAATAGGAAAAGTCATTACAGTAACACTCTTGAAAAGATATAAGCAAATATATTTTTCTACAAGATTCATCCTTGTGAACTGCTAAACACACCTAAAATTTCCTTTTATTCCAAAGATAGCCTCCACATCACCTTTTTTTGCATAGTTTCAAAGCCTTAAATGACCTCCAGCCAGTCAGAAACATGTGTCAAATTATGCAGTACCTATTGCTGTACTGTTCTCCCAACCCCAGAATTTTTATTGGAATTCTGAGCGAATGGAAGACATTCAAGCATGAAGTCTGGGCAAGGTCAGCATGCTCTCTGCCTGGGCTGGAAATGATGTGGGAACTTCCACTTGGTTGGTCCCAGTGCAGTTTCAAAACAGGGCAACAGGGATTTGAGGGAAGCAAGGTCGTGGAGAACACTCATCCTTAGCTCTGCAAGGTGGGAATCCTCACAGGGAAAGGCATTATCAGCTTTTCCTGCAGTGCATCCAAACTCACAGCAGGGAAAACCTGGTACATCCAGGGATATGTAACAGCAGCAAAATGACCTGATGGTGGGTGCTGCATCCTGTGTTTCATTCCTGTCCAAGCCCACCTGGGGCAGGAGGAAGAGGAGCCAGTTTCATGCAGAATGGAGGGACAGAGCCATTCCAGCTGCTTGTGCACAGAGAGGGACAGAGCAGAGCAAGTGCCTCTGAGTCAGGCTCAAATAAAGATGTTTGTCCACAAATGCATGAGGTAAAATGAAATTGTTCACAATAGTTTTGCAATTGTTTGCCCAGTTGAAAAGTTATATTAATTTCTTCCTGAAGGTCATTAGATTAGTTCTAAGTGTAATATCTATGAAGCAGATAGGAATTAAAGTAAAAAATTAGGAGCCAGAATAACCCTTTGCTAGTATATACCTGGGGATTAAAGGCGATTTAACCTCTGCCATCAGTGTGGAGGTTGTGCCGCTGTAAAACCTCTCACATCCAACCCTGTAGCACATCCTAAACCAACAGCATCTTAAGGCTGATCCCTCAGCTGTGGAAATGGGGCTGGTTTAAAGGTATCTTTGATCCCCTGACAAATAGATCTTGTTGCAAAAAAAAGAAAAAAAACAGTTAAAAAATAGATACAGGCCAGGACTTTGAAGATAATCAATTCAGTGGAGAAAAAAAAAGCCTCCTAGGCTTTGACAGGTCTTTCTCATACATATGGAGTGTCTGTGCATCATAAAATGTATCAGTCAGCATGTCAGTATTAATGAATAATGAGAAATACAGGGAGAAGTCAAAGCCGGAGAGCAAAGGACAATGAAAGCTTCGAAGACTTTTCTATCTCTCAGGTTGTAGGTGTGCTTTCTAAAACATCAGAATTAAAACTGAGTTACAAAGTCCACTGTGCATGGTGCAAGTCCCGTGCAACATCAAATATAAGGAATCCATAAAACTTGCTTCTCTCAAACTAATGATCTTTATATATGTTGCTGAAACACCTGGAAGTGTGCATCCAGTCAGTGTGAACAACCCAGGATGAAATAAAACTTCCGCTTCTTTTGCAAAAACAAAATACAGCATCTCCAGTGGTTAGTGAGGTACAGGAGCTGCAACAGTGACCATTCTGATGAACAATACTCCAGACGTCCCCAAAGAGGAAACTGGCCCCACCATCTGAAAGGCTGCTGAATTCAGTGTAATTCTTTATCTAATTCCACTCAACCATTTAGTTTTAATTAAAGTATTCTAAATAACATTTAACACCATTTTAGTAAGGAGGTTTTTATAAAACAAGAAAGGAACCATCATCATTTTTAAAATATCATTACTAAGCCCTTCTGTCTCAAAAACAGACTTCTCCTTTAAATAAATTTTAAAAAATGTGTATATGGGACCATGGGGTCCTGCTTCTCCTCTACCTTTAAGACCAGTTCAGTTTTGCTATTCATATGAAAAATGTTCTAAACTGAGTGAAGGTCAAACCTGCTAAAGCCCAAAGATGATCTGGTCTGTGTTGCCTGCACCCTTTTACAGACCCAGATTTCTGGTCTGTAACAAGAGGACAGTGCCATGTCAGTTGACATGACAGTTTCAGCCCTGTTCTTTAACATATTTTGGTCTTGATGTGAGTCAGTTGCCTTCATTATTAAAAATTCAGCAAAACTAAAATTAAAATTAAAAACTAAATCTAAAATTCAAATTAAAAACAGCAAAACTTCCCTACCACAAACCTCTAAAGAAGGAGCAGGTGTTTAGTCAAGGAAGAGCTAAGAGGCATCAAAATTTATCATGTAGGTCTCTGCCTATTATTTACGAACATCTAACATGATAATTTCTTTCTTTGTACCATACACATTTAATAGAAAACAAAGCTTCATGATTTAACAAAAATTCAAAATGTAGCAGAAAATATCTATATGAAACAAAAATGTAAATTAATTTTAAAACTAAAAAAGGAGGATTTTTAATTCAAACTAGAGTTACCAAGCCAGGTCCCCAGTTTTGTTACAGTTGCTTGTAATGGTGGTCTCTTCAAACTAATTTGCAGCACTTTAAACTATTCAGTACACTAAAACGTGGAGTTAAAACTTGGTTTGCCTAAAAAAATGAACAAAAAAAAGAAAAAAAGAAAGAAAAAGCTGCAACGAACGAGTTATGATGTGTAGAATAATAGAATAATATTTTAACACTTGTTTAAGTGCTGAGTTTTGAAGGAAGAATTTAGTGGAAAGGAGTACCCAAAAACGGGAGTGTTCTTCCTCCCCACTCAGCAAATCCTGGCTTTAAAACTGACTATCAGTAACACCTAGGAAATACCTGTGCACACCTTTTGTGCACTAAGATGTCTTAGATGTGCTGCCAGAACTGGTCCTAACAAAACAGAGTTAGATCCAACCATCAAATCTAGGGACCTTCCGTTTTCACATTTTATACAGTAGTATGTTTTACATATCAAAACAGAAATCATCTGATAAGACATTAGAGTAACAAAAAGCCTGTGCTTTTTTTCCAAACTGCTGAGAATGACTATGGTACAAAGCCTCTCTTTTCAAAATAACAGCTGCTTGTACCCTGCAGGAAAGAGAAGAACAGAAATTGGGCTTTTGGATTCCAGCAGGGGTTCAGCAAAAGGGATAAAGAGCTGGCAAATTTCAGAACACTGCCTTAACACATACCTGCTACCAGGAGATCTTCTGTTTGTAAAACAACAGCAAAAATTAGGGGGTGGGCGGCAGGGTGTGATGGTGTGACTTGAACTGACAAATGAGGTGTTGATTCCAGACCATATGTATTGAATTCTCCCCCAGACACCGAAAGAACAGTCACAGAGTCCATCTGCTCTCCGTGCTGCAGAATAAAGCCTCCTTTGCTCAGAGCACTCCGTGCAGCACACGTACGAGACTCGGCTTCACCTTCCTGTGATTATCTCAGGACATTCCCAGCACGCTTGTCTTATCCACCCGGCAGCTGCCGAGCGATCGGGGCCGAGCCAGCGCTGTCCCCGAGCCAGCGGCGCGGTGATGGACAGCAGCACCACACGAGATGTGACAGGGCAGCCGAGCACACGGTTTATCTTGCATTTCTTCCGTGCACTTCCCGAGCCACTGCACAAGTGTCAGCACTTAGAGGAGCTGATTCTCCCTATCTAAGCAGCCTTGCTAAAGCTGTGACAGGGATTCCTGTTTGAAATGTTATTCTGCATTCCAAACCAGGCCAAGATTGCATTAACTGAGGAAGAAAAGGGTAGTCAATAACTCCTCTGAAATTATGCCACGTCTTCACTTGAGGAATGACTGGATCTAATCCACTGAGCTCTGTGATCCAAGAGAAAGGTGTGAGAGAAAGGCTGGTAAGAAATTGAGAATATATGCCCTGTATTTCCTTACATCTCTTTTGCTATTAAACATACCAAATAATTAGTGCTTTGTTATAAAATACTGTTGAGGCTGCCTGAATAGGCTTGTAGTTATTTAATAAATTACTCAGCAAAAGAGTGAATTTGGCCAGGCATCCACTGGTGAGGAGACTGCTAATTAACTGATATCCAGGCAGGCAGCAATTACCCTTCTCCTCCCAGACAAGAAGAATATCTCTATTCCAAATATGTGTTGGAAAAGAATTAAGAGCTATAAAATCCATGCCTCTTCCAGTAGGAAGCGATTTGGAATGGCATAGCAATCAACTTTAAGATTTCAAATTATGTGAACTAAACACAAAACAAGATAAAATAAAGAATCTGTGCTTTATGAAGGGAGTGAACTGGCTTCAGAAATAAGTTTCCAGCTGGGACCAGATTGCAAATGCCTTTATTCACTCTGCAGGAGTGGTTATTCACGCGAACAGTCCCTGCAAAGCCAGGGAAACAAACCCACATGAGCATGTAGTCACCACTGTGAACATGGAGCTTGCCATCTGACCTCCAAAAGCTACAGAACCTTGTGATGCTTTTACTGAAAATACCATAGGGATGTAGGGGTTGTGTTTATTTCTCTTAGACATGATTTTGCTGTCATTTCATACATTATGTTTTAGGAGGAAATTAGCTGATTTATTATTAATTTATGGAGAGTTTTTACTTCATACACATTTGGTCAAATTTCCAGGTTGGTGTCTCAGCAACAGATTTGTAGCAAACAGGATGCTGGGATTTATCAGGCTTGCACTCGTTTTGGCTCTTTGGATGTCCAGCCACAAGGCAGACTTGCCACGGCCACCTGGGGCTGAGGCTCTGCTGGTGGACACCCACCCACCTGCACATCACACGAGTGTGGGCACAAAGGCAACCAAGAGACTGCCCATGGTGAGCAGGAATCAGGGATTCCTGGAAGAGTGTCCAAACAGCTCTGCATCCTCCGTTTAATGACCCACGAGGGAAGGGATGCGTTTAGAATCAAGCTGTTCAGATTTCAAGAGTTTTACATAAAGGCTGAAATAGAAATGTAAGTGAAGTACAATTGGTGCCCTAAGGGGAAAATTTCAAAAGCATATATAAGATTTAAGCTGCAAGAAGCAATTAGAGCTAATATCCAAAACTGGAATCCAAGCCTAGGACAAGAGGTGATCTGGCACCCAAAGGCCAGCAGTCAGGCTAAATACCAAAGGTCAAGAGCCCAAGCCAGAAACCAAGATACAAGCCAAAGGTTAGGACTGAAATAGGTCCTGGATGCAAACCAAAGGTCACTAAATGAGCATTTTCAAATAGCCACACACCTCAACTATTGAGCAGTCAGTGAACAAATTTAGATGCTCCCTTAAACAGCACTGGGAGCATTCCTGGGCTGACCACAGCCACCGTGGCAGTGGACTTGCTGAAAGGGCCAGCCCAGCCACCAGTCCTTCCCAGCCAGCACCGAGGTCAGTCTGAGCCAGCCAGATCCAGACCAAAGCTGGGAACTGCTCCCCTGGATTACACAGAGGAGTGAAGCCCAAGACAGCCACACACATCTGCACAGTTTCCCATTGGAAAAATTAACTTATGCACATTTGCAAAGTTCCTCTCCTGCATAAGCTCGGTGGAAATGCAAACAAAGGCAGATCCAGATGAAATACGAGGGAAAAAATGGGCCCCAGAGAGGCTATAGAAGCCTCCAAAATCCTTGAACTAACAGAAGATCTCGTTACAGATCTACAATTCAGTTGTCTTTTTCCTCTATTACCTTTTTGCTGATTATAACAGGAATCCTGCTGCTACTGTATCCCTTTGCCTACATACAGATAAGCAAGACGTTCACCTCAGATAATTTTACAAGGTAAACATTTTCTAGTGTTGGCTTATTTATAATGAGAAACGGGTAACAAAACTATCAAAAATAACCTTCTAATGTATAAATTAAAATAATAAATTCATACTAATGTCCCATTATATGCCTCATTAGCACATTCTCTGGAGAACACTTGATGATTTTGGGAACCTTTCAAAAGCCAGTACAATGCTGCTTAAAGCTGCAATTAAGAGAAATCTTAAATAATAATCTCAGTGAACAGTTTGCAAATAGCCCATATACCAGAATATGTTTTTGCAAACATTAATAATCAAATTCTGACTAGAGGTGCAAATGAAAAATCAGCTTAAAGAGAGAGAAAATAGACAATTTCTTATCTTCCTCTCTGATTCTTTTCAAAGTTATAAAGAAGTGATGGGGATTGAAGTAAGTTTAATAAGTCTCTCTGTTCTGCTGACATGATGGTAATAAAATACACTAGTACAATTACCTTCATTGTTACACATTTTTTCCTACTCTGAGTTTTTGACAAAGTGCCCCTATTCTGGCAGTCATTATTTCCTGGTAAAGTCAGCATTTCAGTTACCAGCTTTCACTTGCAGTGGATTTAATTTAGTGAGTCTTTAATTGTTTAAACTCAAACAAATAGTTACTACCCCTCAAACCTCTCAGAGTTGGCTTGGTGCCACCAAGCCACGGACAGCACTTTACAGAAGTGTGACCACTAAAGAAGCACCATGAATCAGGCAAGAGCCTATAAAAGGAATATCTGAGGCTGGATAAATGTAAAAATCCTGATATTACACAATATTAGCAGGATTTTCTAAAGGAACAAGAATAACCCTTTTAACTTAAGCATTCCCCACAGCTGTTTGTAAGCCAGCAGCGTTGCCTGGCTCTCGTGTCACAGAAGCTCATGAATCACATAATGGCCCTGAAGTGCTAAATCTTAGTTTACACAGCCTACTTGGCCAGCTCCCCACTACAGCTGGAATTTAAGAACAAGGCCAAAAAAAAACCAAACACCGAAACAGAATATAACGGGAGAATCTTACCAAAACACATGCCCATGTTATTACCCATCAAACAGCCCCCTTCCCACACAAATCCATCACAAAGACATGCCTGGTTTTGTTTCCTAGACCTTCCCTCAGCCTGAGCTCCCCTGCTACTCCTGTGTGGACGCTCCTGCTACCAAGGGCAGGAGGAAGAGCCTTTTCCTCAGCTCCCTTTCCATGCACTGCAGGAGCACCTCCAGCTCTCCCTCCATACCCAGCTTACCTCCCAGACATAACCACCCCCTGATTATCCACATAACAAATCCATCGTGAGAACAGAGTTGATCAGAAGTTTTCTTAATCCAGCAAAAGGTGCCAGTTTTATCTCAGTGTGAAAACACTTTACAGAGGCAATGTTTTGTTTTATCTTTTGCTAGCTGGTTTTGAGCATTTTTCTGTTAGGGTAAATGGTGGACTCTGGCCACCAACTAACATGTCCTGCCCTGTAGGACAGCTCAGCACTTCTGGAACCCAATTCTCCTGGCTGACAGATCTTTTTTTGTCATGGAAATGTCAAGCTTCCTAACAATGCCCCGTCTCTGTCTGAGCAATGTCAGGTGCACACAGGGACAGGGAAAGGCCAGCATGGCAAGCTTCAGCTCCCCATCCCTAATTTCTGTGCCAGCTGCCAGCAGCCACAGATTGCACTCGGGGGCAGAGGAGGAGCTGGGCAGGCACTGTGTCACTCCGGGACTGCAGGGCCCAGCTCAACCTGCCCGCTCTGGAAGGCGCCGCACCAGAAGGAAAAAGCAAGAGGAGATGTGGTCCTTCAGCTGTTTGTGCATATGTGCATTGTTTACACTGCAGCTCTCCAAGTCTGTTTCGTTTAATTGTTTTGAAAATCACATGGTTTGTACAGACTTTAGATGAGGTAGTAATTCTGAAAATGAGAACTAGTTATACTGACCATGAGAGTCTTGAAAGAACCTATAAGAGTCTCTCATGAAAACTAGTACTCAAGATGTCTTGAAATAATTATTTGAGATTATTACAATCTATTGGAGAGCTGTTCATCAGCTTGCCAATCATTACCTGACAAAATATAGCACCCCTACGCAAGCTCTTTATATTCAGCATTTCCACGTACTAATTCCATATGCAAAAGTAATTTTATTGTGATGCACAACAGGGAAAAAATTCTTGTATTAATGCAATGGCTGGTTTCAACACACAACTTATTAGTTATTTCTTTTTTCCTTTGAAAATACGCCAAAGCAAGCAACCTAATTTGTAGATTAATGTCCCAAGTTATACTTATTTTCCAAATGAAAATTCAGTTAATCTGTGCACAGAATTTTGTAGAAATTCTGAAGGAAATAGTTGACTGCCATTTCTATTTACACACATAACTGCACACTACCCATTCAAAATTAATTAAATAAGATGCTGCTGCTTTTGTTCTTTAACACCTCATTACTACCAGATCACTTATTTTCTAACACCAAGGTCAAGGGACATGAGGTCCCAAAAGCAAAAGGCTGCAATTGCACTTCTACCACAGCCCTTAAGGACTGAGCTCCTGTCACGTCTTTGCTAAACTCTGTTCCAGTTTGGTTGCAAATTTCCACAACAGTGGGTGTGAATGCTTTCCCCTTGAAACGCCCTTCCTGTGCCACTCCTCACACATCTGCTCCACAGGGCTCCCCTGAGGATCCTCATCACACAACTTTATGGCTCTTTTCTGAGTGACTGCAGCAAAGGACTTAATTGGAGGGAAGAGGCCAAAGAAGAGGTTAGGATCTCATCCAGTTTATTTCCTTAGTCATGATGTAACGGAGCTTCCCTTTGCACCAGGTACGGTGACTCCTCCTCGCCTCTCCCAGCCTGCCTTCCTCACCCCTTGCAGGAAGGCCATCCCAAATGGGTGGCTCTACCTCAGAACTCGATTTCAAAGCAGAAACACTTTGGATTCTTGACTGCAACTGACAGGGGCAGGATTTAGCACACGACACACGTTCAATCCTCGTGGTTTATGTCACTGAGTACTCTTGGACAAGATACATCCTGGAGAAAGCTGCCAAAGCAAAGAG
Organism: Daphoenositta chrysoptera; assembly: GCA_013397915.1. Taxonomy (NCBI): domain Eukaryota; kingdom Metazoa; phylum Chordata; class Aves; order Passeriformes; genus Daphoenositta; species Daphoenositta chrysoptera. The sequence goes on along the minus strand of VZRO01001737.1, from coordinate 1,311,661 downwards.
CAAGGGATCCGTGTGCTCCCAGCAGGAATTTAGGGATGCTGTGCTCCACTCTCACTACACCTGGGTTTGTTCCTGTTTCCAGCAGGAAGATGAGACCCACAGAAGGTGTTGGCTGACACTGAGGGGCTTCAGGACATCCACCCAGCCAGAGCAGAGCTCCAAGGCTGCTTCTCTGTCCTGTGACAGCACCCAACGCAGCTCTGCCCTCACCTTCCTGCGAGCTTCTGTGATCCTTGCGCGTCCCACCAGCCCCTCCCCGATGAATGAAATAGCACCAGAATGCCTGCTGCTTTTATTGCTCCTCAGAAAGTATTTCAACGACATTTATGATGATGAGTAAATACACTGCACTCATTTTATGGATGGGAAAATGAAGATCCAGAGAGCTGCAGTGGTTTAATGACCTCTGAAATGAATGCAGGTTTGCTGATTCCCATTCCTCTGACACTGGAAAACCCAAGAAGCATCAAAAGTAGCCCAAACCACCAGGCTGTTTTACATTCTGTTTGTTTCCTGTCATGTCTGAAAAGCTCTAGAAGCTATTTACTCTCAGAATCGTGTTGCATCTTCCTTATTAGTACAGTACCACATCAAGAACAGCCTATCGAAAAATACACATTTGCTCATAAAAAATTAATCTAACCTATTTTAGAGATGATTGCTCTGATATGTGCATATTTTGCAAGAAGATAAAATATTTTAAAATAAAATATTAAATTTAAAGTAAAATACTGAAAAATAAAAATAATATTAATTACAAAATTAAAATATTTTAAAGGAATTCTGACTTGCTATTTTACAGCAAGGCTTCAGAGATAAAGTAGCACAGAAACCTACATTTTAAAATTTATGTGATGGTCCCATATGGTATTTAAAGGGCCAGATACATGGAGGTATCAAAAGTGGCACAGGAAAAAAGGGATGTTTAAAGAAGACAAAAATATAAGTACACAATAATGCCATAAAACTGACACAGTATATTTAAGGTAGATCACTAAGTAATTAAAAATTGGCTGAGTTAAAAACTAACATGGTTCTACTAAAGTAGCTTTCTCAAGGCTCAGGGTTACTACTGTGATGCACAATTATTCCTGATATATTTCTCAATTCTGTACAGAGCAGGACCTTGCTAATCTAATTACCTTTTTTTTTTTAACTGTATAAGGAGACCTAGGGGAACAGGCTACTGTGCTTGTAATAGTAATTGAATATTTTTTTCATAATGTTATTATAGCAATAAAACAGCAACTACATACAAAATGAAATAAGCATTTGAAAATCACTGATGGTGCACTTTTGCTACTGCAATATTTTGTCCAATGAATAATTGCAATGGAGTTCATTTTCAGCAATGAAATTAGCACAGTCTAATATATTCAACAGCAGGCCTTGAGGCTACAGCCAGATAAAATACCCCAGAAGTGGCTAAAGATGTTTGTTCAAAGCCCAATGTATCACGTTAAGCACAGCAATCAATAAAAGTTCGGCTGCTCACCTGCACCTAATGAACTTACAGAGGCTGCCATCACTGAAAGGCTTGTGTTCAAAAGTAAGTTGTATTTAAATTTTTCTACAAATTTACTTAAGAAAAACATACTGCTGGATATTATGCCAAATGCAGGGTCCCAGGAATAACCTTTTCTCTCTAGTTCTGATTCATGTCAATGATAAACTTCTCTATTTAGCCTGTCAGTGACAGATTATAACTAAGGGTGAACATGATATAATTTTTGAGCTGAACCTCTGTGCCCTACTTTAAAAAAAAATCATTTTACCTGTCTAATTTCACTACCTACCTTCGTCAGAGAAGAGCTGTCATATTTTGATGAAAATTCCAGCAATTTACATGTTTCAAGCTGGCAGGTAATGTCTTCCTAGAAAAACTTGCCACCCTTCCACAATCTCCTGTGAAATGGCAAACCAGGTTAGAAAGATAGAGGAGATTGGATTACCTGTCTGCACCAGATCATTGTTTCTAGGAGATAATCCATAAATGATTAATCCTTCTAATGTTATTGAGCAATGTAAGGAGGGCTGCCTGTGACCTATTTCACCCTCTTACACCATTGTTGTGGGAGCAGCTTTAGTGTATAAATCGAATTGAGTATCTTCATTCTTTTGTTTTTATTGAATTGTAACTCTAATTTAATGATTTTTCTCTGTTTCTTTCACTACTATTTTAGCATCTCTTGGAAGGACCATAACTGTTTGTAACACTCATATCCAAAATCTCAGTGGACACATAGATGGCTAACTGCTTTTTTTCTTCATTTTCCCTGTACTTTATTAAGTTACATTATTTCAGAAAGTGCTGTTGTTTTTAATCTTTCACGCTTCACATTTTCTAGAAGATTTTTCCAATTGTATAAAGAGAAAAGAAAAGAAAAATGAAAGTCATCCATTCCTTTACAGAATCATTACTGCAATTATTTCATGACAAAGAAACTTGTAGTTAAATTCACATTTCAGTATTGCAACAGCTGAGAAACACAGACGCTATGAAAAGTAGTTCTGTGTTATCTCTGTTTTATACAGAGCATGGAAAGAGGAAAAAATCCCGTAACTACAGCAGGGTAAGTCAGCAGCCCCAGAACAATCTTCCTAAACTTTGTCACTTCCACGTGATGATGCTGCTAAACCGGGAGTCCCTTTTCACACCATCCTATCCCACCAATCTTCATTGTTTAGATTAACACTGCTGTCCTGTAGAACTGTTAACATGTAGCAATTTGGAAAACATTCCTCTGAAGGTGGAAAAAGATTTTGCACAGCTAAAAATAAGTATCTGTCACCATGAATATGCAATAAGGTACCTGTGGCTGCAGCGAGAGCACAGTGCAAGTTGGAACTCCTAGGAAAGGCTGCTGATCCCCTTGGCCCTCCAAAGAGCAGAACAACTGCCAGGGAAGGTGACTACACAGCTTGAGCAGTTTATACCATACTTGTATAAATTAGGAAAATGCTCAAGTAATGCCACCTGTGAAATAAAAGGATTTTTCAAATAAAATGGTAGCACTTCAAAAATTCAAGCATCCCCTGGCCTTTGTGTTGTTTTTTTTTTTTTAACAATTAAAATGCAAAATAAAAGTTCATTAGGTTATTATGGAGGTTACCACCAGGACAATTTGTCCTATCTAGAATTAAGCCCAAATAAACAGTCTGAGAATTACAGCCATTATCCTGAAATTTAGGGTATAGATAACAATGCAATTACTAATCAATAGCCCAGAAATTGCCTGCTATTACAATTCAAGGAAAACATCTGCAAACAAACCAACAAGAGTGTGTCATTTGCAAAAGAGCTCATGAAACCAGGAATTTCTGGCAACTGTTTCAAGTGGAAAACTGCAAAGATAAAATAAGAGCTGTATGAGTCACTCAGATCTGTAGAACTCACTGGACCCCAATTCAGCCCGGAGTAATAACAGAAAATGCTCTGACTGGGAGCACTGGCTGCTCTTCTCCCTCATCTGAACAGCAGCAACAGATCTTTTGCCGAGGATATTCAGCCAACAAGGGGAAAACAAAGGGACTGAAGAATGAAGACTTTTTCTGTAGGAAGTTTAAAGGAGAGACTGCAGCCCAGATAAGCTTTGGGAATACATAAGTAATCTACTATGTAAAAAGAGGGGCAAGAAAAAGAGTTTGTCTAACAGAACTGCCAACAGCAGAGCAACAGAGAGACCCAGCCATGGTGTCACAAGCAAACGGAAAAGAGGGTCTTTATTACTTCCTCTACCTTAATAATAACATATATTAAGTAGGCAACAGTACTTAGGGTAATAAATTATCATATCCTGTCCTATAAAACCTCAGCAGGATAACTGAACCATAAAACACGATGTTCTCTTCACTTGTTGAGGCACAAATGGAATCTGTCCCACTCACAGAGAAAACATGAAAAGGGCGCCGTGTGCATCATCCCACTCGTGCCTGGTTCCGGGCGAGAATGGGGAACGGGGAGTGCGAGGGGAACCTTTCCCCAGCAGGGCCGGGGGCAGGGCCGGGGGCAGCGCAGCCCCCGCGACCCCGAGCCTCCGGCCGGGCACGCACCGCGCTCTGCTCCACGGCGCGGGGCAGAGCGCCGCCCAGGCGTCCTCCCCGAGAGAAAACATTTTATTCCAATAAATTTTACTGGGTTTAAATTTTAAATTTATATTGGGTTTAAATTTTAAATTTAAATTTTATTTTATTCCATTTTATTCCAACGCAACAACGGTGAAGATGGGCAGGGAGAATAAACTCACTGAAATGCAGAGCTGGAATTAGCAGATGAAGGAGGAAATCAATCCATAACCAGGAACCACTGCTTCCCTTCCTTGCTTGCTTCTCCTGAAAGTGTTTCACTTTTAATGCGAGATGAAGCCAAGGAGTTTTCACAGCTGAGATCTCACACAGCAGAAAGCTTTCTTTGCCAATAAGTTTTTTAATTTGAAAGATACCTTTGCTTTACAGTAATCGTGCAGAAAGGAACAGTTTGGTGCAGATGTTTAAAATGTCATTTAAAACCAGTTTTTAGAAAAAGGTTTTGTCCTTTCCTTTCTGTTTCAGTTGAGTTCGTAGAATGTTCTTGCTCTGTAAAATAGTTTTCAAACTTTAATTTCCTCTTATTGTCTTTCTCTAATATAAACTGTTAGTGAATAATGAGACATTTTACATCAAAGTATTGCCTTTAAGGCCAAACACTACAGAACTAGTGAAAACCCAAATTTTATGGATTAGGCTCTCCTGTGGCGAAACCATTAGAAGGACATGGACAATTTATGGAGCTCTAAGACACTCCATATGACTTTTGTTGGGGTTTTTTACTGATGCTTATGTCCTGGGGTTCAAGGCTGAGTTACCAGGATGAAGTTTTGTGTCTAGATTACTTTCTTCCTAAGAAATGCATTTTTACTTTATACTAGAACTGTTTGGCACCAAAACAGGCAAATCATTGTTCTGCCCCAAAAGCTTTACACTTTAAAAAATTATATTACACTGGAACTTGATATTTCCACTTCTTGTCAGAAAGACTTTTTGTGGAGCCACACAACTGCTGGATCCTTGTTTATAGTTTGTGCATTAAATGTCAGCCATCGTGGGAGAGGCCCATACTGTAAAGCTGTATTAAAATCAGAAGTTTGTCCACCTGTAAGGCAGAACAACATGACCTGTGGTAATACAGAGCATAGCAGACATTCTTTAAATTCTCAGGAGGGTCATGAGCTTGCCACAAACATGGTTTTGCTTAGAAATTTCAAAACCTGTTTTTTTCCTGCCAGATGGCACAAAAAGCTACAAAGATACTTGAACCTGAGTGATCTTATATTTCATACCTTGGTCCTGATGAATATCCTATACTTTCTTGTTCCTAAAATCACCGATAATTGAAAAAACTGCAGGAAAAAGCTCAGTGCACTGCATGTTACTTTGTTCTTCTTTCAGCAAACATAATGACTACATAGTGCTCCACTTTATATACGACAGTTTACTGTCTTGTGTACCTTTACTTCACCTGAGAAACGTACCTGAGTATGTTTACTATACCTGAGAGATTTAATCCCCAAATTCTTCTAAATTACTGAAAATTTGATATCCCACTGCAGACCGTGATATTTTTCTGATATACCAGAAAATGACAGACGTGGGAGCAAACAGCATCACCCTCAAAGTGCTGGAAGATAATTCCTGAGCCTGTGACCCAGCTCATCCCACCTCACAAGCCAGCCGGTAACAAACTCCGGAGCCTTTGGATTAATAGTGGGGTAAATAAATAATAACAAGACGCGAAGGCCAGCCCTCAGCCCTGCCCACGCGTGGCGGCGGGGGCGCGGCCCTTGCCCACAGCCCACGGCCCCGGGGCCCGCCAAGGACCCGCGGGCCCGCAAGCCCTCGGCCGCCGGAGCTGCGAGGGGGCAGCGGGGGCCCCGGAAGGGGCGGAGGGCCCCGAGTGGAGGACA
>VZRO01001737.1:1263327-1305583 GCA_013397915.1 Daphoenositta chrysoptera | reverse complement strand
CCGCCCGGGGCCCGCGCGGGGCTGCGCTCGGCCAGGGGGAGCTCTGGGCTCCGGGCGCGTTCGCCCCGCTTGTGCTCGGGGAGAGGGGAGAGAAGGAGACCAAGAGAGGGGGCGAGAGGAGAGGAGGAGAGGAAGAAAAGGAGGTGGAGGAGAAGCGGGAGGGAGAGGAGAGGAGGAGGAAGAGGGAGAGCAGAGGTAGAGGAAGAGGGAGAGGCGAGGCCGTGTGTGCGCTCGGGGAGGCGGCGCCGCTCCCCCCTGACCGGGGCCCTCTGGCTCCTGGTGGCCATTGACTCTTTCTCGTTTTTAATGGTACTTTGTTGCTGTTGCTCGTGCCTGTTTCACAGAGCCCTTGTTCAGGAAGAGGGGGGTTTAAGAGATGTTAGTGTTCGTCATTGCATTAAAACCCAGTTTTGGCTTGTCCGCCGGGTTCCTCACAGAGCTATAAAAATGGGAGTACGAGGAACTTCACGGTGTCACGTTCAGCCCTGGAGCTGCAGGAACTTTCTGCCCCTGGTGAGGGTTGCTCTGGAAGCTGGAGTCTGAAACAGAGCCATGGTCCGTATCGTGCTGTGCTGTCCTTGGAGAAAAACTGCGGAATGCAACTTAAATGATATTTGGAGACTGCCCCGGTCTCAGCATGGGAAGGTTGTGGAACACTGTGTATCACCCCGAGAGACTGAGAACATGAACAAAATCTTTTGGCAGGGGCTTAACTTCCCTAATTTTTCTAATAAAAAAAAAAAAAAATAGGTAGTTTCTGAAAATAGGAGAGCATATTTTTAGACCTGTGGTGTCAAACCTTATGGAAGGAAGCATATTGTGAGTGTCTGCAATTAAAACACTGTTAAAGCCTGCATAACTGTGTGAACAAGCACATCCCTGAAGTGTATTTGTTGTCTTTTGTAGGAGAAAACCGACATAGAAGGGACCTTATTTGTGTATAAAAGGTAAGGGTTGGTTTGCTGGTTTGAGTTGGTTTTTTGGGGGAGGGGGGATATGGTGGTGGTGATGTTTGTTTTCCTTCCCTAAGAAAACAAACTCCAGATGGCTTCCTGCAGAGCTTTCACACTCATCTTTGCATACTTGTCCAGCTGTTAAACTGCTGTGTACTCATTTAAAAAGAATAAACTCTGCACATGGGTGAATAACTCTGTCAAAAGCCCCTAAAAGTACTGCTGAGAAAGCATAAAATTTTTATTGAGCTTATTTTATTAATCCAATAGCATTTGTTAGTGCATTGAGTTTGTTAAATGCCAAGTCTCCCTTTGTCTCCTAAAATCTGTGAAGTTGATTATGAACACAGTAGAGATGAGAAATTAAATAATCTGTTTTAATTTAATCCTGGAAAATGGCATGAATTTTTGTAAACGGATGAAGTTGCCCAAAAGCTGGAGATCTTGTTGTGTCTGGTTTTGAGGGCTATTTAATTTCCTCATCGAAACCATGAAAGAAATTTCCAGTTCTCTAGGATGGATAAAAAGGGGTGAGGAGGAGAACTAGCACATATAATCAATCATGAGTTCAAGTTTTAAATTACAGGAAAATTAAAAAATCTAAATTTGGATACACTTCGTTAAAGGTAAGAAATAGAAATAATGCAGCCTTAAGCCATCCTGAAGCAGACTGTCATAGTTTGGTTGTTACAATATTTTATCCTGGCACTATGTAGGGATTTGAGTAACCAGTTCCTGTTACTTCAGCTCCCAGCTTGGAAATACTTAGTGTAAGAAAGTGAACCAAACTTAAATAAAATAAACAAAACAAAAACCAAAGCAAAAGCTTTCAGTGTCACTAGCTGATGATTCAAACAAGTTCTGTGAGGTGCATAAAGAGACTAACATGTGATGGTGAAGATTGTGTACCCTGTCCTTGGAAGCTCTAGGCAGATTGTTGTTGATCATTAGGTAAAGGTGGCCACATTGTTACAGAAATCTTCCTATTTACGGGCTAATTGTGTCTGATTTTTAGCCTGCCTTCATTGTGCTGCTGCTGTTGATTGTACACCAGCTTGCAGGCACGGCTGATTGCTGACAGGACATTCATGCAGCAAGAGAAAACAGATCTAAAACTATCTTGAACTTTCAATGCTTGCTTAGTGTTTTCTTTTTCTACCTGGTGTCCAGCAAAAATCTAGATAGTAAAAATTGCTTCACTAAGCAATACAACTCTGAATAATTTAATATGTACTTTCAGGACACTGGGTTAAATCCTTATTTCCAGAGTCTCCCTTTAGGAAGAAATTGCTGTTTATGGTTCCCTGTAAATGTATTTCATGCTATTTAAGACAGCAGCTCTTTTTTATTGTCTTGTCTATTTACAGTAAGGTAATGGTGCTGTGTAAGTGGTTTGGCTTTTCTCCTCCGATAAAAAAATTCTAAAATGGCTCGAAATTATCTTATGTCAAGTATTGAATACATTTGCATTTTAATGGTGGACCTGCCCTAGTTTTTTGAATAGATTTTTCAGAGGCATATCTTTGATTCAGCAGTTTAACAGTGTATAACTGTAATGTTAATCCTAATCCTGCTTTGAGGTAAGTGTAGTTTGAAATTGAAATTAGGTGGCATGCCAGGAAATGGCATAGAAAAACAACTGTGAGAGCTTCAGTACTGCTAAAGCTTCATTTAATAAAGCAATGGAAATTTGAAGATGAATTCATAACTTGGTTTCAGAAAATTACTTACGTTGATTAAGGTATTAATCCTTGGTTTTGTTTTAATGTAAACAACAGGTCAGCTTCTCCTTACCATGGTTTTACGATAGTGAATCGACTGAATATGCACAACCTGGTTGAACCAGTAAATAAAGATTTGGAGTTTCAGCTCCATGAACCTTTTCTTCTCTACAGAAATGCTAGCTGTGAGTATAACTTTCTCTAATCCAAGTAAACTTCAGGTTCAGTTTTATAACCTAGATCACTTCTGATTACTGTGATGTCTGTTTCAAATATAATATAATGGGGCAGGTTCCAGTGAAATATCTGATGATGTTTTCTGTCTACAATGCTAAATTTACTTAAAGAGCTGTGCTATTATATTATGATCACTGCCTACTTTCAATTAAAAGAGAATATGCTACCAAAGTGCAATATTGCTCTGGTCTTTCTAATTGATGATCTGATAGGTTTAATCTAAACATGTCTCCCTCCTATCACAATGTCCCCTTGAGTTACAGGTGGGAACACTGCTTTGGCTGTGCTTCCGTGTACCTAACAGACCAGTCAAATGCTAATCCCTTCCTCTTTTACCCTTGGAAGGCCTCTGGGACCTGTAGGAAGTAGGATAGATTGCATCATGGTGACAAAGAACAGCCTAAGGCAGATGGTTTCCTCTGTTTCATAATCTTAGCAATCTTCCTTCCATAAGTGTCATGAAGAGGAAAAAGTTAAAAGCAGTCAGTAAGTTGAAAAGTCTAGGTTAGGGAAGTGACTGGCAAGAAATTGGGAAAAGTACTGTATTGAGTTGGGTGTATAGCAGATTGCCTGGTTTGGAAGGAAGAGGAGCTGTAGATGGAGGTGGTAGGATAGGATGGACTTTAGGGTGGCAGGGAAGAACTGCAGCTGTGAGATGGGTGACATAAGGGAAGTAAGAAGTTGATTCATTTATTGGAACTGCTGATGGTGTAAGGAAGCAGGAGCTGCTGTGGAATTACCATGGTGTGTGACAGTGACTAGAGGATCACTTCCAGGAAGGAATCACAGAATCATTTAGGTTGGAAAATACCTTCATGATCATCACACCCAACGGTTAACCCAGCACTGTGCAGTCCACCACTAACCCATGTCCCTCAGTGCCACATCTGCACATCTTTTAAATACCTCCAGGGATGGTGGCTCCACCACTGGCCTGGGAAGTCTGTTCCAGGGCTTGACAACCCTTTCCATGAGGAAACTTTGCCTAAAACCCAATCTAAACCTCTAATGGCACAACTTGAGGCCATTTACTCTTGTCCTGTTATTTGTTACTTGGGAGAAGAGACCAAGCATCACCTTGCTACAACCTCCTTTCAGGTAGTTGTAATCAGAGGAGGTACGGGCTGTGTGTTTGTTAGAAACTTCTGAAGCCAATTGTTTTCCTTTCACTGAAGAAAGCTCTCCTTTTCCTGTGGGACACTAGTGTGTAAGATCTGTGGGAGGCTCATGGGATTTAGGATAGAGATGACATGGACTAGTACAAGGAAGGGAGGAATTCATACAAAGGTGAGCAAGGAAAATATTATAGACTGGATGTGAGAATTGCATTCTGAAGTAATCAAGAGTATTTTTTTAACTCTTGTTTCTTTCCCATTGTCATTTTGAAAGACTTGGGTCAGAAACTATCCTTTCTTTCATCACCCCATCCTATCTCCAGTGATTGCAGGTGGAAAATGTCCATTGCAGTTAGTATGTCATTAGTTATTTTCTCAGGTGCCACAAATAAACTGCAGATGAGTTTTTGTGCCCTCTGATAGTGCTCATTTCGTTCAAATACAAGCTTAAAAGCATTGAAAATGGCATCTAAGCTTTTTATTCCTTGTAATTTCCACACCACTAATTCCCTTACATTTTGCATTAAGTTGTTGTGGATTATTTTCTTTAGACAAGGTTTTCCAAATTTTATGTCCTCTGAAAGAGTTAGAAAACAAGTTATATGGTTGAATTGTGTTAAAGCTGTTTGCCTCTATTTGCATCGTATTTTTGAATTTGCAGGCAAATTTGGATTTGCAGACAAACTTCAACATGTGTATGTTTTATTTGTATGGGTAGGTCAGGGGTTCTTGTCCATGTTCTGTTCATGCGGAAGGATCTCCACTTCCACTCAGTTGCCTGCTGGCATGAAAAACCTTTGTGTTTTTGGAACTAATTCAAATCAGAGCTTTAAGCCAGTGGTTAATGTAATGTGTATCTCCAAGGGCTTAATGTTGTGTGTCTCTAATGGCTTAAGGTGAAGTTCTGAGATCCCTTAATGACTGAAAGAGGATGGACTGCTAGTTTGTGTAAGGAAAAGCTGCCTCTTACACAACCCTGTGTCAAGAGTGGCTTTTGTTGTGTCCTTGAAGGAATCTACTGTCATCATTAGAAACCCTCTATGAGTAAGCTGCCCTGTTAAGGTTGCTGGGTGATTGAACTGCTGATTCTGTTTCTTTAGCTTACAGATGGGCCATGGCTCAGACTATCCAGTAAAAGCCTAAAATCATGTTAATAGTGCTGTTTGGCAGAGACAAACATACCTTGTGCCTCTTCAGTTGTAACAGGATCAATAACAGAGATTTGTGCTTCACCAGGGCATGGTAGAAACAGCAGAAGATGATCAAAGCAAAATTATGTCACCACGTATTTGGGGAAGGTTCCTTGTCAACAATAATTATAACTGAATGTGATACTACTGTTTTACAAACTTCATGTTTCACTTTGTTCTGGGATTCTGTCTTGACTTAAGGAGATAATAAGGCCAAGTCTGTTCCATGCAGCAGATCAGACCTCTGGCATTTCTGTCTTCAGCAGCACAAGAGCTGTTCTGAGGACAGAGAACAACCTACTCCAGTCTGTGCAGAGCTGCTAACCACTTATGTGAGGAACTTTACAAGCAGTCTACAAATATTATTTTTGCTTGGCTGGAGGCTGTAAGAATGATTTGCCTGTCATACTAGATCACAATATTTTGGTGGGGTTTTACTGTTCTTTTAGTAGTTTGATTTCTTCAGATATTCTTACTATACAATGGAATTGTTGGTTTGCTGCATATCAGAACTTACTTTGTTAAGCTGTGGACATGAGATACTTTATCCAATTGCACAGAGGCATTTTCATACTCTTAGACCAAGACTAGGTAATTATAATTTTATTCTTACAGGAAATTACTGATTTCACAGCTCTTGGGGGGAGTCCTCCCGTTTTTGCAGGGTGGGGTGTGAAGGAAACTTCCATGGGTATTCTGGAAGGAGAACAGACCAAGTGGTACAGTACCTTTCTTATATCTACATTTTGCTGTTCTCTGAGCAGAATGGAAGACACTTGAGTCAATTTGTTATTCATTATTCTGTGAGGCTCCACCCCCACCCCACCCCATCCCATCCCAATCCTACCTTTTTCATATTTCAGCTTTTAATGGGGAATCTTTCCTCACTTCAAATTTTTTTTCTCAAAATTATTCTGGCTCCTTATAGTTCCAGCTCCAAAAGAACATCAAACCTGAAAAGCTGGATATAACGCTGCCCCAAAATTTACACCATTTATTTGTGGGAATAAGAGCCTAAAGCAAAGATGATAAGAGGGTGTGACTAAGAAGCTGTGAGAAATTATACCACTTGCAGTGGTAAATAGAAAAAAATATATTCTTGTTTTCATTGTTACAAAGAATTAAAGAAAGCAAATATCTCCAAACACGAACAGATCAAGAAAGTGCCAAATTGAAAAGAGATTGTTTGACTTAGTGTAACATTTTAAATTTAGAATTACTCTTAAAAGGTAAAAATTTGGGGATTATACTTTATACTTAATGTGCCATTTATTATTTCTTAGTCTGGAATAGGTATTGCCAGGTATATTTGATCCTTGTTGGACTTTCTGTGTGAACACATGCACATTCTATAGAGTATTCGGAGTATTTGTTCATGGAACACTGAATCTTATTGACCTATTTGTTTTTAAATGGACCTAAGCTTGTTTTCTCTTGTCTGTGTTTTGTGGAAAGCATGTTAAACTCTGTTTTAAAAAATGCGTGCAATTCAGCCAGTAACAGTAATAATAGTCCAGTCTGAAGTTCAGTACTTCCTTTCCATCTGTAATGTGAGAAACTGGAGCTAATAGTTAATAGTTTGCTTAATAATTGAGGAAAATTAGTCAAAGTTTTAAGCAATGGCAAACTTACCTATTAAAGTCTGCAGGAAAGATTCTTCTGAGCCTTTCTCATTTATAACTTTTCCTTTGTATCGGTGGTGTTGGTCTTGATCAAAAGGGTTTTTAATCCAAGCCAGTTCACTTGGGAGGTCAGGCAGGCTGATTTCCATAGTGCTGAAAAGACAGATGTTTAGCATAAAAGTTGGGTATTAAAATAAACGGTCCTTGTTTGGTGTGGGGTTTTTGTTTGTGGTGGTGTCGTTTTTTCCTTGCTTCTTACTCTTTTCCAAGGTAAGAGTTAGTAATACAAAAATAATGAATTTTGGAGAGGTTTATACATTTAAATGGAAAACTCAGTTACAAGGTGCTGTCTTCTGGGCTTGTTGTATTATTGATGAAAACAACTTGTATCCAGAACAGCGAAAGTGAAATGACTTGCATTAGAAGTGTTTCAAAGAGCTCCTGCCTGGTTTCAAAACTGGTAAGGAAAGTCTCTTGTTATCACACATGTTCCATTAAGTGTAACATATCTCTGTGATTGCTGAGGCTGCCTGGCTCTCCAGCAAGCACATTAACCCAGTGGTTTAGTCTGAGATAAGAAAGGAGCCTGTTCTCCATATCTTCATGGCAGAAGAAGCAATGCAAGCTGGGGGAGGGGAGGAACGATTGAAAACTGTAAAGAAGTTCTAAAAATACATTGTTTGACCTGAAAGATGGCACTCTAACTGCAAGAGGTTCTGTGGTTCAGGTTGCAAAGCAGCAGTCCCTCTCCTTCCATGTAATACTGTCAGGTGGCAGTTAGTTAAAATGTTCCTGAGCTTGGATGCTGTTTGGCACCTGCTGAATTACTCCATGCTCCTGCTGGTGGGATTGTGCTGTGAGCTGTATTTGTGAAATGGCCTTATGTATTTAAAACAATAGGAAAGGAACTTTTTCCATCTATTCTAATGGTTTATAAATCTATGTGGCAGGCTGTTATCTCATTGAGGAAATAAATATGAGGAGTGTCAGTGAAGATGATACTAGAGCTGACTGACTGAGGAGAGGTGGCATTTCAGCTGACATTGCTACTAGAAGAAATACAAGCTTTAAGAGAGAGCTTTATGTCATTTTGCCTTAAACTCTATTTGAAGTGCAAAATGATGCATATATGTGCTGGTCTTGTCTTCACGGGAGTGAGATTGGGTTGTTTTCCATGGTTATGTTATAGGAGGGGTTTCAAAATACGAGTCCTTTTCTTTCAAGAGTTTGAAAGACTCCACTTGCAGTTGTTCTGCTTCATTGTATGGCAATATCTAAATTGGACCTGTAAAATAAAACTTCTTGCCCTTCTACCAGCTCTTCCATATAATTAAGGGAAGTTTTAAACAAATCGTCTCTTTGAATGAGTTAAAGATGTATTTGCACAAATGGCTAAACTGCTGAAGGGAGGGGATAGGAAGTGTCTGGAATCTCCAAAACTGGCAGTGCTGATGACTCAATGTGCACTTCCTCTGGCACACAGTTTCACTTTAACAGTTTTGCCTTCCTTTGTGTCCCAAGCTTCTTCTTTGTGCTCTCTCTTATGCTCAGATGGCCTTTTGTGAAGCTGATGCAGAAACAGCATCGAGGAGCTGGTCTGGACAAAAATGTACCCAGCTGACATAAGGGAGAGGGGCCAGTTGGGGTACAATGGGTTAACAAAGTCGTGGGAATGTGGGGGTGGGGACATTGCCTCTTGCTGCATACTTAAAAAGAGAGCTGAAGTGAAACTACAATTTGGGGATGCAGCTTCATTTTATGTTGCCAAAGATGAGGCTTCTGTCTTGCAGTGGCACTTGGCTATTCCCACTCTTAATCCAGATTATAGAGGAGTCCAAGACCTTCCTTTTGGTATTATTCAGCTGTTAGGCTTGAGCAGGAAGTCTTCCATAATCCTTCTGTTCTCTCAAAAGCTCTTTGGTTTTCCGTTTCAATTTTAATCAGGTTTTAAGGATTGATGCAAACAAGGTTGGAGAGAAGTTGAGTGTTATGTGTTTAGATAAATATTTATGGGCCAATGTTTCTAACAAAAATGACATATGTCAGAGAAGAACATAGATTAAGATAATGGATGACTTCTTTTAGTTTTATGAAACTTGAATTGTCTGTGGTATGGGTTACTCATGACTTCAGGGGTGTCAAAATGTAGTGTGAATCATACTGAAAGATTTGGTGATGATGACTACAAAGTGCTGTTACTTGATTGCTAAAGATGCTGCCCAGCATTCAGTGTAGAAAAGCTGGAGGGAAAAATGAATCACTTAATTCAGTGGCTTCTGCTGGATGAAACTCTTGCAAGAACTGCAGTAGAAAGGTGCCATCAGACATAGGACTGTTCAGCTAATGTTTAGGCTGGGTACAGCAAAAAAATCACATATTTAAAAAGAGCTGGTAAGAACCAATTCTGCTATAAGTACGTTCACAATTGAAGCTGCACACATGTGAGAAAGTGCAGTGTATATATAAGAAAATATATATCAAATATTAGTAGTAATGCTGTTGGGGCACACACACTTCTGGGGAAGGGAGCTGAACTGGCAGTACATGAGGCCTCTTGGAAAGAGGAAGGTCAACATTCCAGCCTGTACCTACATTAATGCCCGAGTTCATTTGTAATCTGCTTTGCATCTTGGTAATACTGTGAGTGTTTTGCAGTGACTCCCTGTGATTGCTTGCCAGTAGTACAAAGGGGAAAAAAGCCTGATACTCTGCACCAAACTGAGATTTGGATCTACTTGTGGTCTTGTCTAGGCCTGTTTCTGGCAGAATTGAGTGTGACTTTTATCATTTGTCCCATTAAGATATTATTATAAGTTCCTTATCTTCATTTCTTCAGCAAGTATGCTTTTGAAGAAGCTTTCTCCTCTTGGCAGTTTCTCTGATAATGAAGTCAGGGAAAGGAGAGGGCTTTTCTTCAGTGCTAAAATATGAGCTACTTCTTTAGTCATGTAACAAACTGGAAACTTTGTAGGTTTCTGTGCAGCGGAAAAATTCAGTTGCATTAAACTTCTGAGTTTAATAAAAGCATTTCATAAGCACTGGCTACATGTATGAAATGCTTTTTTATTGGCTTGAATCTGTATCTAATTCTTTGTTTATAACTTGGAAAGCTTCGTTACCTGTTACTTAATCTGGAACCTCTAAAGAAAACAACAAAACTAATACAGCTATTATTTAATAAAAGAAAGAGAAGCCAAGAATTTCAGTTTGTTGTAGGATATTGTTCTAGAAATGAGTGACTTCTTGAGGATTTTGGCCCAACGAAGTACACCTGAGATAAGTGGCAAGGTCAGAGAAAGTTTGGTAAATAATTGCCCTCTTTTCCGTGCCTTGACATAATTTTGACAGGGCTTTGATTGAGGTTTTTGAGTATTTTGAGAAGGAGAAGAAGTGAGTAAAGAAAAAAAAGAATTTCACTGTGAAATAAAAATTACCTCTATCTGGAAATTGAGTAATTTTTTTTAAACATTCCTTCACTTCAAGTGTATTTATAATCAGGGATTTCAGCTACATAAAATCATTGACATGAGCTGCAGTATAAAGATGAGTTTTAAAAGGCCGAAAGCATCTTTTTCCAAAATTCAAATACTTCAATGGCAACCTATGTAAAGTGTCCAGTTGCCTTTGACATTCTTGCCCTTTATACGTTGACAAACTTCATAGGTGAACTAAGATTTGAAATAATCTGCTTTGTGGGCTGGATTCAATACAATTGTGAAAAGCGTTGTGGAGCGTTGTGGTGTTGGTGCAGCTGTGGGGGCAGTGAGGAGATGAGCTGGGGTGTGGGTAAAGGCCCTTGGAAGGGTTGCTGGGAAGGAGCAGCTCCTGCACTGCTGACAAAGTTCCTCCCTCTGATGGAGGCTCAGTGGTCAAGCTCCAGCTCTGCAAACTTTCAATGGAATTTTACTTATTCTGAAAGCCAGAATGAGGCTGAGTGTCTTGCTGAGCTGGGAGCCTTTTGCGCTCATTGCTTTGTCCTTGGTACCTTCAAAGAGCAGGGGTCACTATGAATCTAGTTTTAAGCTGTTCCATGAATGTGACAGTGTGATGGGAGCTTTGGCACTGCTTCCTTCTGGAGAGGGAACCTTCCAGAGAGACTCTGACTGAACTGTCGTACTGTAATTCAAATGTTAATGTTGGTCTTTGAATTTGACAAATATAAAAATCAGTGGTTTTTTGAAATGGATATTGCTTGGCCTAGTTTAAATGATAAAGTCAGTAATTCAAAAAAGGAGGTTGCAACTGTAGTGAGTAACCTGCTGGTAAACTTCATTTTCCTGCCACTTGTATTTACAGACTGTATCAAGATTCTGTAGTTCTTCCATTTAATCTGACAGAAGCTGTATTTATGTTTGCACATGTGCCATTTCCAATTACTTTATAAATAGTAGGTGGTGACACACAGTATTTCAGTGGAAATTGATGGAAATTCATATGTTCGAGATCTACTGCAGAACTACTAGTTTTTTGCCATTGATTACATTTTTTCCTTTTTTTGTCTTACACCTGCTTTTTTTCCTTGTTTTCTAGTGTCAATTTACAGTATTTGGTTTTATGACAAGAATGACTGTCATCGAATAGCAAAACTCATGGCTAAGTAAGTACTGGAGCCTTATTATTCTGTAAGCCCTTTAGAACTTATTAATGTGTCTGGTTTTTTCCTCACTCTCCTAAAATGGAGGAATACAACATTCTTGCCCATACAAGTTTTTTTCTACTAATGAAAATTATAGTTTTGTTTTTAAAAAAAACTGCAGCATTAAAATTTTCAGTTAAGTGATAAAAAAATTACTTGAAATATTAGATGGCATTCTCCAAAGAAAGGACGTGTGAGCACTGTTTATTATTTTACATTCTGTTTTGTATGGGGATGCTGGCAAAAGATGTTCCAATGCATAAAGTGTAATGAAATAAATGGTGGCTGGGGATTTTTGGTTGGTTTTGTTGTGAGCTATTTTTTTGTTTGTTTGTTTGGGTTTGTTTGGGTTTTTTAAGACTTAGTTACTATTCCTGACTAAAGTGAAGAGATTGGAGAATAGTAGGAGAACTAGGTAGCATCTTGTAGAATCATAGTGGTTTTAGGAGAATAAGCAAAACTGTGAAATAATAAGAGCATGGTGTTGCTAATTTCTGGATTTTTTGGTGGCTACTCTTGCTAAAATGCAAAATGTAGATGCACTGCCCAGGGTATCTTCTCATCCCTCGCTCTCTTCACTATCACACTGCTTTCCGGAACCCTCTTATCTCTTGCATGCCTTCAGCAGCAGGTCATGGCTTGCCAGTCAGGCCATCTTGAAGACTTGCACAATTTAAGTACATGGAAACATATAATATTTAATTATATGAAAACTAGTCACAATGTAGGCATTTTAAGCTGAATTCTAATTTCTTAATGTAGGGGATTTATTGTCAGTTATTTTGGCTTTTAATTTTTTTTATTATTTTCTCACAGAAGCAGTGAGAGACAACACAAATGACAGACATTGGTATCAAGATCTCTTTCTAAATTCTTTCTTTTTTCTCATCCTGATAACCCCATTTCCCATTTCTAGTTTTTGCTTCCTAGTTGTGTTGGACTTCTTACTGTTCTTTGGTTTGTCCATATCTAAGGACTAATGGAAAACAGTTGTGTGAAACTGACTCTTAAATGTTGTTACCAAAAGAAATAACAAAACATCTACTGCCTCTCCTCTTTATAAACAGGGCATCAGTAGGACATGGCTTCCTCTTTTTAATGCACCTTTTAATCTAAAACCATTAGATAAATGTTTGCAGTGTGAGAGAGAGCTGAACCCTTCAAACTCTACCATATTCTGATTCTGTCACACACAGCTACAGTGCAGACCTAAGTTTCAGAGAGCAAACTTTCAGACACCTTGAGTGCATTTGGTGTTAAACTGGTCTGGTCACTGTAGCACAAATGATGGGCTACAGATGCTTCAGGAATCTTAATAAGTGTGATCAGGTAGCAGATCAGTCTAACCACAGCACAGCAGTCCCTAAAGCACATTTACCCTTTATTCTGGATTGCAAAAACTGTGAAATAATATTGCAATATTTACATTTTCTTCCAAAAATATTGATTTTGTTCCACAGTTTTTTGTCTTTGGGGAGAAAATTTGGATTTGCACCCTTTTGTTAAGGTGGAGTTTTTCTTAATCACTGATAGGAAAGAGTGCTGCCTTCATAGTACCTCAGCACTTTAAAAACATAACCATAAAAGGTTTCAAGGAGATTTGCATTCTCTTCCCTGCATTTGACTTGACCTTATTGTGCCAGACTGAGTTAACAAGATTGCAGGCCATCCATTTATATTTTGGTGGCTTATCTTTGAAAAGAAAAGTAAATTAGGCTTTGTAATCAGACTTCACTTCTCACATTCTCTCCTTCCCCTTGCCCTTCTGTGAGGTTGTGCCAGGTATATTTTCAATGCTATAACTGCAGATATTCTTCAACAAACTGTCACAGCAGCTACTGTGTCCCTGAAGCAATGTGTGCCTCTTCTACTATCTGATATAATAGAAAGAAACAGCAGGCCTTGCTTAAAAAAGATTTAATCCTGGATTGCACACAGAGCATGCTCAGTGTACAGATTTGCATTAGTTGACTTTTTTCCCCCAGGAAAGGTATTTAGGTATTTGATTTACAGAAATCTTTTTTTCTCTGAAGAATTCTAGAATTTTCTGACATGAAAACATTTCATGGGAGTCAAACTTCTGATTTCAGAAACAATTAATTTGTGTCAAGTTAAGATGATTGAGTGTTGACCTTTATAGAAGTAGGACAGAAACTGGAGGGCTTCAAATATTTGAGAAAACTATTGCATTCTGACCTATAAGTTTGTAGGGAGGGTTATTTTTAGCTTGGTTTATAAGCTTGTTTTATCCTGTTTCAACAGTCAGACCCAAAGTGGCTTCTGAGATACAGGCAGCAGAGTAGAACTGGGAAAGTATCTCAGAGTTCTGGGGATACAGTTTCACATTTTTTTCCATCACCACCATTGAAATGTGGTGCACAAGACAGAATATGGAGTTTGAGGTATTAGACAACTACCTAGATGAAAAGAGAATTTGTTATTCTTCAGAAAGAAACTAAACTTTTAAAAGGTGACAAACACTTATAAAATATTATGAACTGGTTTTCAGAAATGTTTATGGAACATTTCTGTGAAATGGATGTACTCCTTGAAGATGTTTTGCTGTGGGATCAATGAGTACTGTTTTCATGGGAGGATGTTTTATTGAAACCTTCTGGGCCAACTAATTAAGGCAGAAGGAGAGTCTCAAGAGTGAAGCCTTTGCTTTGCCTGCCAGGCAGCACATGTGTGACTTCAGTTGCCCAGAATCTTCCCTTTAACTGAAGTGTTTCTTTTTTCTTATACAATTATGCTGGCACTTAAAATCTCAGCAAAGCATTCTGATTCTCTTACCTTGCTCTTTCTCATCAATAGTTTTGGAGTTGAGTTTAGAGAGGTCCTAAGCCAGGACTGGGTGACTATGTGAGGTGCTAGAACAAAATGTTCTCTGAGGGTGTCACCATAGAAACACTTGTGGAGTACTGAGCTGCTTCACCCAAACGAGCACATGCTGCAGTTCTTGGAAATTGTCAGGGTTACACTGGCCTCTCTATTGTGAGTTACCTTTGCAGGTGACTGCTGCTTGCAGAGAAGGCTGGAAATAATCAGAAGCTGGTTAAATAACCAGCTTGTACGATGAAAAGTTCTGAAAGCAACGTCGGATTGTTAAAAGCTGAATCTAACCCTTTTTCAACTAAATACAACTAAACCCTGATGAAGTAAAGAAGCTTGGTTGCTAGAAAACTGGGAAGAAACTTCCAAATCTTGAACTGTTGTTTCCTCAGAAATGTTAACATAGAGGTGCATATAAATAATTACGGTCTATAAAATCTAGAGTTTGTCCCGAATCCTAACTGCCCAAAGAAGCTGGAGGCTGGAATGATTGACACTCTCTGTGATTGTTGTGATGGCACCTCTTGGCTCCCCCCTCAGCCATCAGTTCCACAGCCTGAGAGTTCTCAAGTGACATGCCAGCTCCAGAGCTCTGCCCTGTTTACAGTGCTTGTTTTTTCTTAACATATTTGATTAATGCAGGCTTAAAAAAGAAGGGATTACAGGCTGGTGTGTGTTTATTTCAAGAGGATAAGCTTTAGTGCATTGCACAGCCATGTATATCTTGTGAACTGCATATGGATTAGGAGTATATGCTGCTTTTACTTTTATTAATGAAATGAGCAGGTACACATCATCTTCTTGCATCTCTTACCTGTCCTTCAAATGGAAGGTTTTGGATACTTGAGGCAGGCAGGGGTGGAGTAGAAGTGGTGAGTGAACCACAGGAACAGAGGAAATGCAGGTAATTGGAATGACTGCAGGGCAGCTTGAGAAGGAAATGGTTTGCTGTTCTTTCCGGAGCCTCAGGTGGGGGTGTGAGGGGTAACTTGCTCTAAGTCCTCTTGCAGACTGATTCCAGGGACATCTGGTGTGAGCCAGCTCTCTTCTTTCCCACTGGCTCTGGTTTTGTTGCATAATGGTAGGCCTCATCCTAAACTAGAACTGTTTGGTAATAGATTTTGTTGAATGACGTGGCTTGACTTGGCTAAATATGGAAAAATGCATGTTAGGAAGTAAAGAGTAAAAATTGTACCTTAGTCTGTGGTATAATACATGTGCTTTTTGTGTATCACATGCTTGGATGTCCACATATTTAATTGTAAAAATGTCTAAACATGAGAGTTTTATGGAAGGAGTGTTTACTGTAGGGAAACTTTGTGAGAGACAGACCAGTGCTCTGTGAATGGGCGATAAATCGTCCAGACAATTTGACTTGTATAAACCTTGTAGCAAATGAAAACTTGCTTAACTTTGGTCAGCTGTGTGTTAGGCTTTTATTCAGGCAGAAAGATGGGTTAATGTGCTGGGAGCACATTTTTCTTTACTGCTTTTTGCAAGATGTTAACTCTAGTTAAATTTTTAAATCCTGTTTCTCTTTTCCTGTTACAGAGTGGTTGAACAAGAAGCTCAGAGGTCGCAGCAAGTTTCCCAAGACAGAAAAAGTCCCAGCAGGACCAATGGCTGCAATGATAACAGGCCCATTGACATCCTGGAAATGCTCAGTAAAGCCAAGGATGAATATGAACGAGTAAGTAAATGTCTCTTTTCTGGAAACAAGTTTTTAGCACATCATCTGTGCTTTGTGTAAAGGGTGGGCAGTCTCTGCAATAGTCTCAGCAGCCTTGTTTTCAGACTGATGTGTTGTTCCCTCCCTCAGGAACACTGTACTAGGAAACATTCTCTGATTGCAGGCAAGATGGATTGAATCCTGATCATATGGTCCAACGTGAAGTGTAGCAGGGTAGACCCATTTTACAATGATTTCTCCTGCTGTGAGAAAATTTTGTCTCTGGGAATAGCAAATAAAAATTGTGCCCAGTAGCATCTGTCTCTTCTTAGTCTCAAAAGATGTCTTGTGGTATTAGAGACTGAGTCATTCAGTACATTTGTAGACTCTATGAAGCATGCTTCTTAATAGCTGTAGATTAAAGGTAACAATACTGTTCCCTTGTCTTTCTGTTCCCCATTTATTTCTTCTGTCCTGTTTACTGTTTCTCCTTTTAATAAATTAATTCATCTCAGAAGGAAAAGTCTGTTGTCCTTTGCCAGTGCTAAATTCACAAGGTTATGTAATGAGAAACGTTAGTTCTCTTAGGAAAGAATTACTTTATATAGTTGTGAGGACCAAATTCATACGTGCAGGATGAATATAAAGGTAATGTGTGGGAATCCAGAAATGGAAACAGAGATTCTAGACACTCCTATTCCCCAGTATAATAATACAGGAATGTGCCATAGTAAAACAATGTGTGAGTATTGCATTGCAGAACCATGGTGTGGCTTCTGTGGCTGTGCTGGTGGGAGAAGAGTGAGCTCATTGTACAGTGCTTGATTCCTTCCAGGAGTTGCTTGTGCAGCAGAGTTCCTTTGAATACTTGGGATTTGAGACTTTGTGGGATTCTAGATGGTCACAGTACAATGTGGGATGAGGAGAAAAGCATAAGCATGTGGATTAAACCTTGTATGAGCCACCTTAACCTGTCACTTTCTGATGTACATTGAGGTCAGGTCCATGTGACAGACAATACAGTATCTTTGACCCAGGCTAGATACTAAATTCTGGAAATCACTCATATGTTCTTTCAATGCTTTAAAATACAGATAGAAAAATTACTTCTGAATGTGTGTGTATCAGTGCTATTTGGGGAGAAGGTGTCCCTGTATGAAGGCCAGCATTGTGGAAGGAGCAGCTTTTGTGAGATTACAGAAGGAAACATCACGACCTGCATGATTCATCTTTCAGTGGTGCATCAATTTAGACAGATTTGAAGAAATTGAAGTCTTTTTGCAAGAAGGGAAAAAACTCAAACCACAAGAATGCACTGCTTTGGTAGTGCCCTCCTGGGTGTGATGAAGCCTTTCTCCCTCTTTGTCCTTGCTGTATTGGATAATACACATTTCCAACAGATGGCTCATAAAGTGACTTCGGATATTCCAGGTTTTCTTCTAATTTTCAGATCGTTTTCATGTGAGAGTGCTGAAAAGCTTTTGCTAGAAACAAAGTTCCTAAACATCATGGATGAAGCTCTGTAGAAAAGTAAAATTCTGATAAACAGGAACTGGTATGCAGATATTTTAATGGACAGTCAACATCTGTGGTGCCAGTAATACAACAGTGAAATAGGCAGGGCATGGGTTACAGCAGAGCTACTTAAAAATTGGGGCTGGTTGTATATTCATTTCTTCTTGTTGTTATATATGTGTGTGTTTGTTTCTTGATACTTTTAGAACACTGGTGTTCTAAAAATTACTTCATTTCTTTTTTGTGTGTACATGAACCATAAATGAACCTGTTCATAGTGATCCCATCAGAGCCTGCTGTGACTGTAGTTGTGTACAGTTGTCAGAAAAGCAGAATTGAACAATGTTGGTCACGTTTCAAGCAAACTTCTTTGGAGAATGTTCTGTCGACCACCTCAGGCTTTAGCAACAAACCCCTGGCACATTAATTTGGGAACTCCTTGTAGCCAGTGTGTGCCATTGTTAACATGATAAAGTAACCAACTTGTTTGGAAGATGGCTTCTTGAGAGACCTTTCCTGTCTTAATTCTTTTTGAATAATTTTATGGCACTTGGTAATTATGCATGAATTTGTATTTAGGAGCAGAAAGTACTTATCTGCCTGGTACATTCCAGATGGATCATACAGTAATCCTTGTGTGCAGCCCACATGAGATTGGCAGAGTGTCAGCATGAGAAGGGGGCAGAGGGAGTGAAAAAGAGATTTATGAAGGTCTGAGTGATTTAATCTAGGATTCCAAATCAGCTTAATCCTTCAAGTACACACTACATCAAGCCCATATGTGAAAATGAATGAACTCTGAGATTTTTTTTTTAATGAAGTGAATGGATGCTTTTTATAGTGTGGTTTTGTGTGTGTATTTCAGTAGGAGCAGAGAAACATGCTGCAGCTTATCCTCTAGTGAAAAGAAAACTCTGCCTTTCCTGATTTTATAACTAAAAGGCCTCTGGCATTTCAGGCACAAAGAGTTTTGACCTTCAAGTTAGTAGCTAAAAGTCAGAAAGATGGGAGAGTCTGCTTCTCCCCTCTGTCCTTAAATCACAATATAAAGGCTTGATATTGTATTTATTGCTTTCAATTAGAATTTGAATACAAAAGAATAAAGCTCAGATTGCTTTTTAATCTGTTGCTAAAAAGTTTAACCCATATTTTATTGCTTTGGGTAAGATACCAGAGCAATCATCATGTGTTGTGGCAATGGTTGAGCTCTATCATGTGCATAACGTGTCATTTATGCATTGAAAGCTGGATTATTCTACAGTCTGGGTTTTTTCACTGGTGATTTTAATGCTAGTACAATATCTATATTTGTTTGTTTTTATGTTTATTAAAGATGAAAGTCAACTCCATCTGTGAACATACTGTGTTATAATGCAACTCTCTTGCTTGGTTTTGTGTTGTTCACAGCAAAACAAACACCTGAAAATAAATGTAGATGGTTGGTTAAATCTGGTGGAAATAAGTCATTGACAAGCTCCCTTTCCAGCCACTTAGAGTGATTTCTGTCTGGATTTTTTTTTTTCCTAAGCAGTTCTAGTTCAGGTTCCTGATTTAATGAAATGTAGGAAATTTCTCTGTTAGCAACCAATGCAGGTACAGGATGTGAAAAGCCCACCTTTTCTTTGATTTCTTCACTTCACTTTCTTTCAACATTATCGTTTTCTTTCTTGGTGAAAAAGTATAAGCCACTTGTATTTTCTTTTTGTTTTTCTTGTAATTAGGAGTAAAAGCTTTATGACTTCGTACCAGATTTTGGATGTCTTGGTATGATTTTTATTTCCTACGATTTCTGAATTCCATGGTGTCTTACAAAAATATGTACTTTGTACATCATCTGTATTTCAGTCCAAGTGCCATGTACACAGGACTGTATAGGGGGTAAATGTAGACTAAAATTCATGTATTTATAATAATTTTTCATTTTTTCCCCCCTCAGAATCAGATTAGTGACCTAAGTATTGTATCAAGTTCTGGAATGCAACAAAATTCAAATCCTCCAAAGCCAGAAAGCACAGAGCCCGCAGAACAGAAGCCTTCATTACAAGTGCAAGAGCAGGTATGTTTCATCCAACCCTAAATGAAGGGTTTTTTCATTTAGTACTTTCTTTTGGTACCAAAATTGATTTTTTTCCTAAGATGCTTTCAATGTTTGCTCAATGTATTATCACTTTAAGTAAAGGAATGAGTCTGAAGACTTTTAGGATCCTAAATTCTGTCTTTTGACTTAGCATTTTATAAATAAGAGGCTATGTCCACACTACTGTGGATATCCATGCTTAAATGGGCCAACTTGGCTTCTGGAAGAAGTCGGTCCGTGGTAATGTGAGGGATGACTTGGAGAGACAGGAAGCAAGAAAAGATGACCGTGCCCCAGTGGTCAGGTCTGTCAGTCGGGAACTCAAGCCTTGTGCCTCAGACATTTGCTGGAGGTTGGTCTGTGCTGCCTTCAAAGCCACAGCTGGTCCTGCACAAGGGAGCTGTGCCTTCATACAAGGCTTTTTAGCGATAGGTTTAGAAAAAAAAGAAAGTAAACTGTGCAGTGAGTTCCCTGTAGCTCGGAAGTGCCGTGGGCCTGCTTGCAGTGCCACCCAGTGGGCACGGGGCGGGCAGTGCCGGTGCTCCTCGGAAATGCCCCCTGGAAAACTCCTCTCCCTGCCGTGGTTCACTGGGGTGTTTCTGATGCAATAAACCACCGTGCCCGAGACAGGAAATCCCCTAGGAAAATGGGGGCAACCTCGCACTTAGTACTTGTACACAAATTAGGTAGTTTGGAGGAGTAGTAGTAGTTTCTAGTTGGGGTTAGGGCTGGGGCTGGGCAGCAGGAATCTGCTTTAGTGGTGGGGTAGCAACAGTTAGTGAATTAAAATGAGAGCTGGGGAGTTTGCTGGGATTATTTGCTGTCACAGCCCTTCCAGCCCCTCAGCAGCACCTCTGTTTTTGGGTCAGTGATGGAGTGACCCCTGGCAGCCAGCTCTGCTTGCTGCATGCCATGTCTGGAGAGCTGGCACCAGGGCTGCCTGAGGCTTCACTTTCAAAACCCGTATTTTCTTTGGGTCATTCCATGTAGACTGTACAAAATCAGCTGAAATGCTCCACCTGACAGTGCATGGAATTGCAGAACAGGAATCAATTTTCTAGTAGAGGAAAAACTGGAAAGATAAGATTCTAACAAATTGCTCTGAAGTAATTAAAGGGAAAGTTGATTTATAGAACATATAAAATGTCATACTTTTATTTCTGTTGAGCTGTTTAAAATAATAGCTGCAGAGATATTGGAAAAAATTAATTGAGTAACATAAGTGATAGTTCTGTGAAGCCAGTTAACTGGGTTCAAATATATCTCAAATGTGTTGGTTCTGAGCCACATTTTTAGTAATGTAGACAACTGAGAGACTACTGGAAAAGCATTCCATTTCAACTATAAAAATACATTTTTCATCTAATTAAAACATGACCAGTGAAATCAAAAAATAGTGTGCATATGATAAGTACAGTGAGATTGCTAAATTCCCTCCAAAATATCACACTTGCATGTTGATTAACTTCATCTCATGCTAAAGATACCACACATTTGGGAATAAAAATAAATGTCTTCTCTATGATAGTGTGTAGTTAAGTGTCATATCTTGGCAATTGAAAATTAAAATCAGTTGTATCATGAAATGCTTTCATGCCAGCAATCAGCAAAACTGAACCAGAACACTGATGCTGAACCATGAATTAGCAGAGCTGGGCCTATAAAGCTTAACTTATCTGAGATCATTTTTGGACAAACCCTCTGAGCAGCAGCAGCACTCTATTCCTATCAAATGAAGTGATCTTGTGGCCTTTATGCAGCCCCTGCTGATAAAGGTCTTCATAAACACACTGAGTTGATGATATGCTCAAAGTACACCTCAGCCACAGATAGACAAGGCAA
This sequence comes from Daphoenositta chrysoptera, assembly GCA_013397915.1. Classification (NCBI taxonomy): domain Eukaryota; kingdom Metazoa; phylum Chordata; class Aves; order Passeriformes; genus Daphoenositta; species Daphoenositta chrysoptera. The sequence continues at coordinate 1,284,174 of VZRO01001737.1, read as the reverse complement.
AAGAGGTGTTTTATACTTCATGCTGGAGACTAACTTGGTGTTTGAGACTATCCAGTCTGACTTGATCAGAGCATGGTAGAGATTTGAGTTTATTACTTGACTCTTGTAATGTATTAATAAAGGAAAGCTGGTCAATTCATCATACTGAAGTGAAAGCTGAGTTTGAAATGATCTGGAACAGTGATTTTTCTCTTAATGGAATCTTTATGGTTGAAGGACGGGTCTCTGAAACAGAAAGTACAGTGGATAAAAAAACAACTTTCTAGGAAAATATTCCTAAGATTATTAACAAGGTTTATAAACTATAGAATGTCCCAGCCCCAAAATGAAATGGTGACAGACTTTAACTAGCTAAAATTGAATAACAGAGACAGTAGAGATGAGTAACTTGGGCAAAAGACAGTGAGACTTCAAGCTCAAGGGGTTTTTGGTGGGCTGTTTGTGTGGCACCTGTGCTGCTGTGCCTTGGCTGCTGTTCTCTGTGCTAGGGAAATCAGAGCCAGCAGAGCAATGTCATGGTACTGTAGTTGTCATTGTGAAGTAGCATCTTTGTTTAGACATACCATCAGAATACACTGGAATTGTGCTGCAGGCCATTCAGTCTTCTGAACAGAATGTTGTATTTCAGTCCAGCTGTTTTACATAACTTCTGATCCTGTGCACCTCAAAAAAAAAAAAAAAAAAGGAAATTTTTGCGATTACTGGTGCTAATAGCTGTTTCTTTTCTCTTTAGTGAAAAACATTTAAAAATATTTTCAGCAAAATATTAGAAGATGATATCCTTAAAACCATATTTTTCTAACAATGTTGGTGGGGTAGGCTAGATGTGTATTTTTGGGAGAGACTAAAGGACTGGGAGATGTAACTGTGTAAATATACACACTTTTCAAGGAGATACATGTTTAGGTTTGTATAAATTCTCTTACCTCTTGTAACATCAACTGCACTGTTAAGGAGAAGGGCAAGGAAAACTGTCTAGGCATGTATTGCAGTTGTGCAGCTTCTGGTTTCTGTGTTCCTTTCCAGTCTTTTAGGCCATTTAAGGATTTTGCACTCTGTAAATTCTCTGAGGATTTTTTCATCATGTATGTTTTTCCCCCCACTGCCCTACAGTGCCTTGTGTAGTTAGGGCTGATGGATGATGGCAGGTGCCATGTTCCTGACAGAATCCATAGCCTTCCCCCTTCCTGACTACTAGTGCACAGACTGTCCTGAGGTGGCTGTAAGGAAAAACCATACATAGCCAGGATGTTCCTCGTCAATTAAATGAATTGCAAAATTCCTGTGAATAGGGCACCCTTGATACCCAAACTGTGTTTTACATGCATTTGACCTAGTTGTCTCTCATAGTTTCCTTGAATTTGTAAGAGACTATGTCAGCTGCACAATGCTGTGTCTAGTTCTAAACTGAAAACTTCCTTCTCCCTTCTTTTTAGCCATTTCACTCAAGGCAGAAGCATCTGACTTTGGAGGAACTGTTTGGAACCTCTGTACAAAAGGAACAGCCTGCAGCTCCATATTCCAATCCCGAGAGAATGGAGAAGCTGCAGACAGACACATCTGCCAGAGAGCAGCAGCACAGTTTGCTTTTGCCTTTTTCCTTTGACCAGTCACCAGTAATGCAACAATCCCTGGGGAAATCTGAAAGTCCGAGTGTTAAAACCAGTGCCAATCAGCAGGACTGTTTAACACCTATGATAATACCTCCAGCTTCAGTTTCCCAGCCTGATATGAAAAATGTTTCAAGCTATTCAGTTCGTTTAAGCCCTGTTCTTAATTCAGCCTCAACAATGGAAGCTGCCCCTGCTCAGATGCTTCCTGGCCTCAAACAAAGCAACAGTATAATGCAAGTTATGCAGCAAGCTGCCAAGCCCATATCCCCACTGGTGAATCAGCCTTCATCTGAAGTGAACCACGCTCCACAGAACCTAATGGCTGGCCAAAGCCAGCTCATAGCACCCTTGACAACAGCAAACACAGGGACTGTCTCAAATGCATCCCATACAAGTGTTGATCTCCTCCAGAAACTCAGGTTGACCCCACAGCATGACCAAACACAACAGCAGTCTCTCGCTAAGACTCCCTTAACACCAAGCATCTCTGCCTCCGTTGGCCAACTTGCAACACCAGAAAGCTTCAAAGAATCTCACAGTAAGCCATCAGCCTTGAACAGCAAGATAATCTCTCCCCTTCAGGTATTCTGTGGGCTTTGATATCCATGAAGCTTTAGAATATATGTATTTTTCCCTTGAAAAATGTGCTGTTATATGTTAGACATTGGAAGATAATTAAGGACTTCCACTGTGTGATATTGATTGAATGGCTAAGTTAGAAATCCAATTCCATTCATTTTGTGTCATTAGCATCTGCTGTCAGTGACAGACCTGTCTGTAGAGAAGGAGGCTTTTCAAACTGGTGCTGTTAGTGGGTGAATAAGTCCTAAAGATTTCATCTGTGCTTGTGTCAGAAAAGTTCTGCTCAGAGCTGGGGATCTGAGAAGGGACAGAAGTCTACAGGCTGAGCAGTGTGATGAGAGTTGATGGGGGTGGAAGTCTAGCCTGTACCTTATTTGAAAGTATACAATTAACAATTTCCTTATTGGGATTATTTTGCTTTGAGTGTTTTTTACTCATTCAATTTTGACTCACTTCTGCTGGGGTTACCTGTGGCCTACACTGAGATATGTCTTTATAGGTTTGCCATAATATTGAAAGCATAAAACATAAATTCAGATTTTTCCTCTTTTTCCAGCTTCACATTGATTATATCAGTTTTACAAAATTGATCGAATTATAACTAAAATCTGTTGAAATTTGCATTTTTGTGGCTTTCTTAAAAACAGAGAAGCACCTCTGGAAATTGAGCTATGGATGGTAACTTGTGAATTTTGCTTTTTTTTTTTCCTTACCTCAGACTGTACAACAAAACAAGGAATCGGAAGTATTTCCACAGCAGAAAACTTTGTCTAAAGCAAGTCAAGTAAGTGGATAAGTACTTCTGCTAATTGTTCCCTGCTTTTCTTAGAAAGATGAAAAAACCCCAGCTGCAGTACGCAGTTGATATCTCAAAGAGTCACTACCCACTGACCATATTTAAAGAGCTGTTATGAAACAGAACTGTACTGGAGGAAGGGGGAGTTCCTGTCAGTGCTCTGTTCTTGTTCAGTCCCTCTTCTTGTTGGTTCTAATGCTGAAATGAAAACACATTTTTGGATTTGCAGCCCTGCACTGAGTTTGCACCATTTGAACTGGCTTTTTTTTTTTTTTTTTTTTTTTAAATTACAAGAAGGGAGTACTAATGCCATAATATTATAGTAGGGTCTATTAGCCTTGGCCCAACCTTAAGCACCTCAGAGGCTTAAAATGCAATGCTTGCCTCTCTGTATCTCAGTTTTCCTGAGATACCTTGTATTTTATGAGGAGATACAAAGTAGAAAAAATTGAAGATGGAGGAAAACAAGAGTAACAATTGTTACTGCAAAACTTGCAATAGCAAGTTTTAGGGATCTAAAAACAGATTTAAGGTTCTTAGAACTGCCTTGGGTAACAGTTTAAAAGAATGTCAATTTTAAGTTTCAGGTTGCATTTACAAAATAACTGGTAACAGTAAAGTGTTCAAGAATTGGTTTTAGTTATCTTTTTGTAATGTATTCATTTTAGGACACCATCTGTATTGTAATTCTGCTTTTCCCTTATGCACCCACTCCTTTTTCAGATCTCTTGCCTCATTCTTATCAAACTTACTCTCCATGAAAGCAGTTTTAGTAGAGTGCCCAGATCTGATCATGAAGGCAAAAAAAATGGCCCTACTTGAAGTAAAATGCTGTTTTAGCTACTGTAAGATAAGCTCTACAGTCTGTTCATGACCCAGTTAGTAAATACTTACCTAATTAAAAGCATTTTATATGGATTTGGAAATTTTAAGAAACATGTGCATGGTGTATAGTAAACTGTCAGTTTAAACACATTGTCTTCAGCTGCAATCCCACGCTGTGAGTCTTCACAGTTTTGACTACAAGAAAATCAATTTTCTAGTTCTGCTGCTGTTGATGTTATTATACACACATTAACTTTAGATGGTTTTGGAGGGCTTTTTCCTCTGAAGATCGTTGGTTGTCCAAGGGGAACTCTTTCTGCTGACATATCAAACATTTTTACATATCACGTTTAGTGTTGCTTTTCTTTGGAGTGAGATTGCCCTGTTTATTTTCTTTTTTTTTCACCATGTTGGTCATCCTGGAAGCCTGAGCAAGACATAGATTATCATCCTGAGTAACGATTGCAGTTATCAGGAGATGTCTGAGTTACTCAAAGTGGATGCTTATTTGTGTCCAGTTGATGCAATTGTAATAGTCTTAAAAATGTGCAATTTATGTTTAAAAGGAAAAGTGGTTACAGCTGTATGTGGACTTCTGTAATGAAATGGAGACAGACCTATGGAATGATGAGTTGGGAAGATGGTCCTCAAAATATTTCCATCCCACATCCCTCCAAGGGCAAACAGAATGAGACTATTTCAGTGTACTCCAATGCTTTAATTATTATTCAGCAGTCTCTTTAAATATGTTTGAGGTACACTTAAAATTTGAAGCGAAGTATTTGTGGGAGACTATAGAAGTGGGGGTGCAGGGAGCAGGACTGGTCTTTCTGAAAACTCCTAAGGAAAATAATAATTTGCAAAACAGCTGCAGGCTCCTTTGATTACTTAGGTGAAAAGCTCAACTTTTGTTGTATGTGTTATGTTCCAAAAATTCTGGAAGGTAGCAACCACACGAGTAGGAAGGAGTCTGCATACAAGAGTGTTCAAGGCTGCTGCCTTCTTCAGCTTTGAAAATGAGAAGTACTATTTATACTAATCTTCATAGGTAGATGTTTCTTCATTAAGAGCAACTACTCTGCAATATCTAACTGAATAATTGTGGCTACAATTTTTTCATTTTCTTTATGCTCATCTCTCAGCCTTTACAGCATCATTCATTCTTACTGAACACAGTGCTTATTAATTTTATGTTCTTTTACAGGTTGCACCTCCACAGTTTGTTACAGCCACGACGACAGTAACGCCTTCAGTGCTCTTGTCTCCAAGTGTGTTTCAGCAATCAGCTACAAAAGCTGCTGAAGTGGAGAATAAAGCCAGTTCTTCTTCGCCTTTAACACTTGGAACAACAGAAATTCAGACTACACCTCCTACTGTTCTCAGCAGGTCCCAGCTTCAAGAAGCACTGATACATCTAATAAAGGTAGTGTCTGTACAGAGCTCAGTTTCTCAGGGATGGGGTTCCAAGCACAGAAGGCAGCACTGACAAATTCTGTACCCCTATAACTCCTTTTGCCCTGAAGATTACAAAAGATGTTCTTTTCTGTTGGAAGGGGCAGATTACTCCACACTGTACACAGAGTATGGCACAGCTTGCTCCTTTTGGTTGAGGTGTGGAGGACTTAGAGGAACAGAGCACCTGGGATGTGTCCTTTCACATCCGTATGAATTTGTAGACAAGTGAGGAGTAACTTGCACTTAGTAGAAGCTGCTGTGTGGGAGAAGTTGATTTTGCTGTCGTTTTAAGTGTTCCACTTCCCCAAGGAAAGCTTTCCCGTTTTCAGTTCCCTAGAATCTTTCTTCATCTTTACTTTTAGTATGTTTCTTTGAAATGGAAATTGCAAAGTTTTAGCTCTGCTGTTTTCAGGGACTAAAAAGTTCCATTGATTGAAATCTGTGATGTTGGGAGCAGCTGTGCATTGAGATGGTTTTGACCTCTAATGTCATGGTGAAGTTGCCATGAATGACTAACAGTTCTTTCTTAGCTCAGGATTCTCTTGCTCACTCCATGCTGGTGTTAGTAGAGCTTATACCCAAAATGCAAGTCTAAAAATAACAAATAATATCTTCCCAGTGACCAAAAAGGTCATTACCAGATGCCATCATTAGGTTGCCTGACTTATCTGTTCCATTTTACATAACCTTTTTTTCTTACTGGTGTGTATGGGTTTTCTAATTAAAGACTTAAACTAATCTTGGAACTGAGCACACCTGCCAATATTCTGAGTGGTGATTTTGGAGAGCTGACAGGGATATTTGTCTCCAGTCTTTACAGAGAGAGAGCTGAATGAAGACCAAAATAGGCATATCCTGCACCATGGAGTACTCACACAGCACTCTAAGCAGGATACCAATTGCTGTTCAGATCTTGTAAAGAGAGTATTACACCCTCAAGCTAATTAGATACCAGTTTTGTAAACTTGTCATTTGAAGGAATTAAACTCGAGAAATATCTGTAAATATTGTCCAGAGATTAAACCAATTCACTTCCCAGTCATGCTTTGACATGAGAATTCTTGTAGGACACACTGCAGTCCCATTCAGGCTGGTCTGCCTGACAAACAGATCACATCTGACACTCAGGCAGCCTTGATTTGGGAGCCTGTACACAGGATGGGATTCTTTGTGCCTAAGACTATGGTTTGGATTCTGGAGGGATGCAAAATGTGGCTTTGCTGACACAGTGACCCCTGTCTGTTTGTGTGAGCATCCAGAGTGCCTGGTGATCCCCTCAGCTCCCCTGACCCGCTTCATGGTGTTCCAAAAGCACCTTTTGTGCAGGCACACAGCTCGTTCCCTTATCAGCTGGAAGGAATCCTTATCACAGCTTAAGTGGCATTAAATGAAACTCTTTTTACATCTTTTTACTGATGTTTCTAATGTGTTTCTATTTTTCCTGCAGAATGATTCTCGTTTTCTCAGCACTATCCATGAAGTCTACTTGCAAGTCCTAACCAAGAGTACAGACAACATTAAGCTATAATTGAAGCTGAATCTACTTAAAATATGTTGATTTTAGAAACAATTATGCCTCATCTATAAAACTAATATTTTTGTAAAAGAATATTTAGTTTTCAATGTCTTGAATTTGAACCTGTTAGGAAAGATTATTCCTTAAATACTTATGAAAGTAATGTTCTCAGAATGATCTAGGTTTTCACTGTGATCATCACCAGCAAACCTTTTTGTTTATTGGGGAGGGGACTTAAGTTGCATTTGAGCTCTCATTAGCATTAAGTGAATGTGCAAATGTTTGCTCTGGCTCTCATTCCTGGCTGTATTCACTGTTCAAGGATTACAGACTCAAAACTATTTCAACCAGCAAATGCACAGTATAGTACACTACAGCACACCAGAACAAAATTCAGTTGTGGGAACCTAGTTCCAGTTTGAAGGACTAAGGAAAATGAGAGCACAATGCCTTGTGATTAAGCTGACAGGTGTGGGGAAGGAAAGGGTCTGGAAGCCAGGCCATTGGAGCTAAATCTTTAAGAAAAAGTCTAAAAAAGTGATTTGCTCAATACATTAGCAGTCTCTAGCTAATGCATGTAAATTTATCCTTTCAATATTTCATTAATCTTATTTGTTTCTGCGTTACTGACATAAAACACCCATGTGAGTAAGGCCATTTTCTCCAAAAAGGCAAAATTTGAAAAAATGCAAAATCTTCAGTGATTGTATTTTTTTTTTTAAGCAACAAAGTAGTTGCATGTTGAAGTTCTCATTTGAAATTTATAGTTAGGAGATCACCACTGGAAGACTCTCTTCCTGTTCAGCAGTGTTTGATAAAATTTAAACATTTTGTTGCCTTTTAGCTTAAGGATGGACCACATCGTAGTTGGCTTTCATTCCTCAGTTGTGTTGGAACTGCAGTGTTGAAAACTATGCAGATGGGAAACAAATGCATGCTTTTCTTCTGTTGCCCTCTCCCCAAATTATTAGTGCACATTTCACAGTCTGAAGTTTATATAATTAAAATGTTACTGCTTTGTATATGTGATTTAGTAAGTCACTATTCACTAAGAATTTAACTGGGTACTTTCCCATTTGAAATCAGAAAATTTTTGATTATACTTTCTTATGCTGCTGTGTTGGTTTACCCGTGGGTTTTATTTATTTCTTAAAGGCATGCAAAGGTAATTAATCTGACTTCAGGTCCCAACCTTCTCCAGCAATAGTAGTTTTAAAGGATGCTTTTTCATTAGAAAAGTGTTGGGTTATTGAGTAAAGAGATAATCTGTAGTGAGTTATGATGCACTGCTTCGTTCTTTTCCCTCAAGCACTATTGAAATATGAAGAAAAATACTGTTTGGCTCCTTACAATATATATGTAAGTATAGATATCCTAAGGATTAGTTAATGTTGATGTAGTCAAGGTGCATGGCCATTTCATTGGAAACTAGTAATTGAGCTTTAATTGTGACTTGTTCACAAATCAGGATGTTTTAGGTACAACAAATATTTACATTTTTATGTATTTGATCTATTTTAGTTTTTTTCCTAGCTTTTTAGTGGAAAATATATTTTGTTTAGCACTACCTGCCTTCTGAAAAGCTCTTTTCAGCCTTTGAGTTCAGTGTTTCCAGTTAAAATATATAGTATATTGTTAGAAAAATGTGCAAGGTTCAGGGAAAGATGCTAATGTGCATTCATCAAGAAATATTTTGGATTTAATGGTAGCATTTGAATTCAGCAATACAAACTCAGACTTGTTGAGGAAGATAGGAGCTTCTTCCATAAATTCTGGAGTTAGAATACTGTGTATGCACATAAACAGGGGGACTCAAATTACATAGAAGGTCTAAACTTATTTTCTGTTGGGCTCTTTAGGAAAAGTTTCACTGAAAGGGACAAACCAGTGAGCAGTTCCTCTGAACAAGAATGGACAGTCTAAGCCAAATAGAGAGTTGCTCTTATCTGGATTTAGCAAAGACAAAGTCCATAACTTCTCACTTCTTGTGGACAGCTTCTGGTTTCTTCAAAGAAAAACTTGATAAAAGTTTGTAAGAACAGAAATGTTGGAAGCTGCTAGTGCATGTTGGTACTGTTTGCTACAGTCATATCCACAGATGTACAGAAATGATAGGAAGGAGTTGCATTTTGAGTTCTTCAGCCATGTACTAAAGTCATAACACTTTGAATATCCTTAGCCTGTGAGGGTTCCTGGGCAGTGGAAATAAGCAGCTGGCAGATCCTTACTTCACTTCGGTTTTGTAGTGTCCTGGTAGCAACAGGTTGCTGGTTTATTTCCCTGCCCAAACTTTCTGCATGAATTGGCAGAGAAGCAGAGTGGGGATTGTAGCATCCACAGCAAACTGCACACCTTGAACAAGTGCAGTGTTTGTTCCAACCTCTGTGTGTGTCCAGCAGAGTCGGGAACCCCCACTGCAGAGGTGTGACAAGTGCCAGGGGAGCGGCTTTAACAGATAAACTCCTTTCATTAAAAGCCTATTGTAAAATACAAGCTCAACTAATGTGTAAAATTTGATTTTTTTTTTTTTTTAATGTGGACTGTGTATTTAAAGACTTTTTTTCCCTAATTTTTAAACATTTTTGTCTAAGTTTGAAATTACCAGCTTGTTGAAGTGCTTGGTTTCGTGTTATCCGCATGTAGGGATAACCAGTGTGTGACAAGTTACTTTGGGGCATCACAGGAAATGATTGTGACCATTTTCAAGTGATTTTTCTTTTAAACTGCTGTCTTAATGGGCATTTTATCTATTCTTTCTGGGAATCAAAAGGTGATTAGTTCAGACTACACTCCCCAAATTAATTCTTACCTAAGCATGTTTTTTGTGGCTCATGTTAAGTTACTTTAGGTTTGAGTTTGGATTTTTACTTTTTCCCTAATCAAAGACAGTTTTAAAACCTACAGCTGCTGAATTGTTCAGGAAAATCAAAATTCTCCGTTTTGTAGTTAGACTTTACCTGTTGTTATTTAACAATGCAAAGTTTATATGAAAGGTGCCTAACAGCTATTAACTTTAGAAGCAGAATATCTTTCCAAATTAAACAAGATTTGCAGAATGAGTGATAAAAAAAAATTCAAGTGATTCATCCTAATTTAATATAAAATGTGTAATTCTGTGTATAAATACTCAATATTTAAACACTCGCTGATGGATGTATCATTTTTGCTTGCATTTCTAATTGCTTCGTTTTTGTTTATTTCTGAAACCCATTATGCCACGTGTAGTCACTGATAGAATTTCTGAAATGTTTTGGAAAAACATTAATTTGGGACTTCTTGGTTTTAAAAAGTATTCTAAGCAAATCAGCCATCTTTTGCCAGGTATTTGGGTTGCTTTGTACAGCATATCTTAACAAGAGGAATGTGTGCAATATGTATCACCTCATTTTTGTCTGGCAATGTTATGAAAATGTTAAGATGCAATATCTTCCTTTCACTGAAAGTTGGAAAAATTGCAGTATCTCTGATTTGGTGGTGTATTTATTTTTATCTATTCAGTGTATGGGCATATGGTTAGTTAGGTTTTTTTATGTATCTTATGTGCTTTTAGTAATTTCTGACTTTTATCACTTCTGCATATGCACCAGTTGTAGCCATTTGCATGTTCTTTCAATATGAAGACCGTGGGGAAGGGGGGGCTTCAGGAAAGATTTCTGGAAACCGGAATAATTGTAAGTCAATAAATGTAGATACTGCATCATTAACGTTTTTGGTATGGTGTGGGTTTTATAGCACCTATGTATGTTTGCAGTTATTAAGTTATTGCATAAATGTTTAAGAATGAGCATTTTTTCATCCAAAATTTTGTATGTTTGCAAATATATTTTTGTAATAAAACTTCAAAACAAATGTTTCAGCACCTCCTAAAATCTTGTGACGTTTCCTTTTATTTCTAGAGTTCTGTTAGCCTACTGGAAGGCTCACTTTTTATTTAGGGTTAATATTTTCCAGAGAAGAAACTCACATTCCTTACTCCGTTCTGGGGCTAGAACCAAATTGCATTTGTCCACTAAGAAAATACAACCTGACTGCTTGAAGGGCAGTGGGGAACAGCCACACACCACAAGGTCCTCTGCTGCTGTCAGCAGCCTTATATTTTGAATTTGATAAACAGATACATTTCCTCTCACATTAAGAAATGCAGCTACAATTTCAGTGGCTTGTAAGTACAGGTCTAACAGGGTTTAGTGCTTTTCTGTATCACTTTTTTATGGTATCCCCTTTCATCCATCTAGACATGGTATTTGATTCTCAGTCCGGTGTTGGTCTTTGATCCAAGAGATTGGAAATTGCAGTTGTGCTCCTACCATATCTGATACCATGCAACTGATTGATCCAAATTTCACAAAGTAAAACAGGGAAGCAGATGAGGACAAAAAACATAGAAATTGATCTTGCAATTAAACAAAACCTTATGCCTAAAGCCCTAATCTTAGCAAGATGCTTATTCCCATTCTAACTACCCATAGGAGTTGGTGATTGCAGGGCAGATCAAATGTCAGGGGAGGCCACTGCAGAACGACATTTGTTGATCTAATGGTTCATATTGGCCTGATTGCTGTACCATGGCCAAAAGCAGATTCTTCTAATAGAAGACTGCCATACAAAACAGGTACAGAAATCGTGGATTTACTGTAAGGTAATTGAAAAAAAAGAAAAAGTGGAAACAGTTTAGAATCGAGTTGTAAATTCTGGAATCTATATCTAAATTCTATGTTAGGTGTGTTGCCTGGTCAATATCAAGAATATTTTTTTCATTCCCAGTACCTTTAATCTGTTTGTCTTCTCTGGATCCAGGTATTCCTCTTCACTGTAATTCAAATGAAGTGCTCCCCTTTGGTTTGGGATTAATTCTGAATTTCTCTGTGTAGCTCCAGCTAAACCAGGCACTGTACAAAAAGTTTATGCAAACAAAAATCTTTTTGGCCTTTTCTCTCTTGGTCCTGTGTGCTCTAGTCATGTTTTTTGAAAGTGCATGAGAGCATAAAGTCAATCCCTGCTATGATGGTGGTATGTGCTGGATAGGATCAGGGAATAGGCATTAAGCTTCTTAAAGCTCATCCTCTAAAATTCAGATTTTATTTGCAGGCTTGCAGAATGAAATAACAAGTTGCAGCTCATGTTCATGGGCCAAATTAATTGGAGTTAATGGACTCGTGTTTCATAAGGGTTCAACTACACTTTCTTCTCACTATAGAAGATACTGGGGTGGGTTAACTTCAACACAGAGAGTAAGAAACCTGTCATTCATCCAGCTTTTCATCATTTTTGAACAGGATGCCTTCAAGTTACTAAATAGCCTTTATTATGACTGAGGTAAATTTCTGTTCAGTTTAGTTTTCTAATCAGAATATTAGAAGTTATAATATATGTTATTGAAGGATGTTTCCAGTGCCCTGTAGTGGATTTTTTTCACCTATCTTCACACAACTTCAGGTATGAATCAGCTTTTTTCAGTCTTCTAGATTCTGATTGGGGGATTTACCTTTGACCTGACATACTAATTAGGAGAATTAAACTTCTGTGATAGACCTGTAACTTAAAATACAGCCATGAACTGTAAAGCTCATCCTTGTCAGTTATGCAACAATTTTTCACTTCCTTTTTGTAAGACACTCCTAATCAGGCTCAAAAAGCATTGAGAAAAGAGGGCAGTGAAGGGAGATTTTTATCAGTTGCTGCATTTTTGAAAGAGCACTGGCAATAAAACAAGAGGGAAAGGACCATTGAATAGAAGATTCTTGGGAACAAAACAAGGGAAGGAATAGCAAAAAAGTTTAAGTAAATATGGAAGGTGATGTTGTAGAAAGAAAAAAAAGGCCTGTGAAGGTATTTCCTGAAGCACAGAAGAATTTAGGTTACAGTTTTGTTTCTGTACTGCTGCATGTCTTCAGGTATTGTCAAAGCTGAAATGCAGCTTGCCTGTAAGAATTCAGAGTATTTCAGGGTGTGTTCAGAAAATGACTGGGCAGACACGATTTCCTTGCTCTAATTCTCCAGGTCTGCTGTGGGGTTTTTTAACCTCTGGTAATGAAGCAGCACAGTGGAGTTGACTGATTCACAGCAGTACCTGATTTTTGTCTTTACTTGATGGCCTCCCATTACAGTTTAAAATCTGCTACACAGAACGAGGCTGCTCATACCTAGTTGCCTTTTGACTTTCATTTTAAACAGACCTTTAAAAATATTTCTACCATAATCCATTCTTTCAAATTCAAGAAGGTTCATTTTACAAAGTCAGCCTTGGGAAACAAAACCACAAAAGAATAAGCTTTATATGCTGGCTGAAATGAAAGCACTTGCCCTTAGGCCTTTCTTGGAAACATGCAGGGATGTGATGTAATTGCACAAGTTTTATTTCTTTTCTCCTCATAAATAAGTTAAGAAGCTTTTAAGAGTATCTACAAAACAAAGATCACCCAGCCTGGCTCCTGTATACAAAACTCTATGTTGGTCTTAATTTAGAAAGCATGACTTGCACATCCTGGTTGTTCTTCTTGTGGTTCAGAAGAGGGATGGGAAAGGCTGAGCAGGTTACCCATCTTTCTCATGTAGGTTTGAGATTTATGGGTGGTGCTAACTGCCTTCTCTGGTTTACATTTTAGGCATCAAACAGATCAGCTTCTGTCCTCTGGGGACACAGTTCTCCCATGTAACAAAATGGCTGCAAAGGAAGCTTCTGTCATCTTAAACTCCCCACAAGAATTGAGGCACAAGGGTGCAGTTAAAGCCTGCAGGATCTGGATGTGTACAGTCTGTCGTGGTTTACAGCAAGCCCTGCTCCTGATGTGATCTTCAGGATGGAAGGCACAGGATGCCCATTAAATAGAGAGATCTCTACTTTTCAGTGGTTTAATAGGAAAATTCTGCCACAACAGAAGCTTTTACAGAAAACCCAAGGTTTGGTTAGAAACGTGCAGTACTTTTAATAAGGGTTTGAAAATAAATTAATATTCTTCAGATATGAAGATATCTGTCTGAGGGAAACTGCTAACATAACAGACATGTGAAAGTAATGTAGGTTCATAGTATGTAGTGCCTGGGCCTGTGATGTAGCTGAATCTGTAACTTCATTTTAGATAAAAAAGGCTGATCTTACTATTGCTCCTGTAGCTGTTCTCATGCAGTAAATATAATTTCTTACAATTACTGGTGATGTGATGCACAAACATCAGAGATTTTTTTCTTTTTTTTCCTTAAATTTATTAGAAGCTAAATAATGTTATTACTGACGATGAGCTGAACAATCTGTTCCATGTCTAACTGAAGTCACTGTGTTTTTGCATGTGGAAGGATGTGCTGGTGGTGCATAATGGTCTGCATAATGAGAGAATGCTCTGGCATCAATCCATTTCATCCATTCTTGAATGATTTCCTTCTCAAAGGGCTTCTGATGCAGCTCTTCATTCAAAGGTCTTCTAGTCAAAGCCTGTTGTGTTGCAGAGGTCAGGCTGAAGAAGATTTTTTTCACTCTCTCCTATGCATTAGAGCACAAATAAATCATGCTTTATTTGATCATTACAGCTCTCTTACACCTTCTTTCTAAATGTGCACACCCTATGAAAGCGTTCCTGTTTGGGAGATTTCACTTCGCACAAGTTATCATCAATAACTTTATTCTGTTAATTTCGTCAGATGTAGTTATTTGAATACAGATATTCACTTAAAGACTAAAGAGACTAATAACTTCTCATCTTGTTTGAAGAGTGTTATGGAACTTGACTCAAGAATCAAACAGAGAAAGCAAACATGGTGAAGTAACTGGGGAACATCTGTGTATTCAGTAGGACTTTCAAGCAGAGATGCAGGCAAATGCCTCAAACTCCTACCGCCTAAGTATTTCATATTTCTTAATATGAAGAAATTGCAACAAGTTAAAAGTCAGATTATAAATTTAATTTTAGATTTTAGATTTTTAGATTTTAGGTTTTAGTTAGTTTTAGTTTTAGGTTATAAATTTAGTTTTGTAAATAATATCATTAACTGGTTATATTAAACCAATGCAAATACCACAAAATACTGCAATATTAGCATTACAAACTTTGATTTCAATACTGTCATTTTCTTGCACTGCTAGCAGAAATACTTCCTGAAATATCATCAAACAGCCCAAACCTAGTCACTGTGAGTTCATTTTAACTGTGTGAGACATACAATGCTTTAGTTTTTTCTCTGGCAGGCTACATGTTAGATAGACATAAAAAAGTCTCATTGTGTAAGACTTGTCTAAAGTTGTTTGATTTAATCTGAACATTTTTCATGTAGTATAAAATTGTCATAATATTTTGGAAACTTTGCAGCTTTTGGTTTGGGTTTGGTTTTTTTTTAGTAAATGACATTTTTATTTAGAGGCAATATAAAAATTACTATGGTTTAAAATTACTTTTATCCAACATTTGCCTGCCTGTAACTCAAAAATGCTCTGCTCTGTTATGAAGTTTTCCATACACATTTTTCCTTTTCCAGACTACTTTGTCAGAGGAGGAGAAGGTTTTAGTTGAGTTGAACTATGAATCTATTCTGTTTGTATGTATCTTTTTCTTGTATCTTGCTCTCACAGACTTCAAAGGTGGATGGATTTCCCTTCTGGATGTTTCTGGATCAGGCGCTGCACAAGAACCTTGCATTTTCCAGGTTGCTGGTTATAGCTGTTTGTAGTCTGTGTAGCACAAACTGCTGTTCTATGGCAACTAAAGGATGTTGAGAGTGTTTTTCATGCTCCACTAGGAACTGCAGAGCTGATGATTATTTCACAGCCTGCTGAATATTCTTTCACAGGGTGTTTATTTGAGTGTGCACTTGTGCTTATCTAAAACCACTTGCTATCACTGATGAAGGAATAGAATTTATTTTGAGTAAGATGTGACAGTAAGGACTGAGTCTCTGGAAAATTTGCAGCACCAGATTTGGTCTGACAATGTACTGCATTCCCATCCATCAGGGTACAATGACTGGAATTCCACCACAATTCCACAGTGAGTGGAATTCCACTTCTCTTTGTTAAGGTACTCTGCAAATTAAATTAAACCCTATGCACTACACGGAGATGTTCAGGACTAGCAAGGTTACAATCCAGGACAGCAGCGACTGGCAATTCCAGTTCAGTTTGGAATCCACACAGTGCTCCAACTGCAATTGCACAGCCTGTTGGTCTCCTCCCACACCTCCACGCAGTTTCTTTACTCACTACTGTTTGGATTTTGTAGTGATGAGCTCTTACTAGACTTGGATTTGGCAATCTTTTGAGAACAGTTTTTAAGGCAAAATGGGCCCGTCCCCATGGCAGCTAACTGGCCTGAATTCCAGCAGTGCTGAGTGCATGCAGCTCCTGCTCTGGTAAACAGGGTTGCATGTACTTATGTCAGCAATGCATTTTTGCAGTACCTCAGCAAATGTCAGTCATAGCTGAGCTTTCAGGCCTCTGCTGCACATAATGCCCTGGCTCTGAAACATGGAGGAAGGGATGGAAAAATCCAGTTATCCTGTGTATGTATTTAATAAGCTGTCTAGTCTAGTAGTTAATACTGAAGCTAACGAGATGTGATTGTATGTTCTGAAGCAAGACTGTTTGTCCATACATTTGCATCCTTGTTCTAATCACATTATACATGGTTTCAGAGGCAAGTCCCAGGAATGTGGAAGAAATGTTGACTGTTGTATGCAATGTATACCATGACTTCAGCTATTGCTTTACAGTCCATCACACTTGGTCAGAGTTGCAGAAATAACATGCCTCTTCAGTAGATCAAAGTGGAGGCACTGACACAAGGTGGAATTTCATCCTGTGAATGCTTGAGCTGCTGTTTTAACAACACAATACCACAATAAGCACTCGGTGATGCAGCACAAGGATTCAGGGAACGGAGGGGGAGTTGGGGGCAGTGATCTCCCAATGACATTGTCTAAGCTAAGTCTATCTTAAAGTCTTTTTACCATTCAGATAACAATGGAGGAAACAAAAGAAGTTGTGAGCTGTAGTGATACTGGACTGATCCAGATCATCCCCCTTATTTTCTCACAGGAGGGAAACAAGAAAGCATCGTATGTCCAGCCTGGGAAGGCACTTGCCAAGATTGCTGTTGCCAGCACACTTGGGAGACAGCTCATGAGGGAGCCATCCTTACAAGGCGATTCAGGAGCACATCTTCACTGTAATCACAGAGACTTGACCACAGGCCTTACTTTTCAGCCAAAGAATGGAATCAGCCTGGGCCAACAAAGGCAAAAGCAAGGCTGGGATCTGGCCAGTTTATGTTTAAAAGAACTGTGAGAGGAAACAAAGGACATTGGCAAAGGAGCAGGGAGTGACTGAACTCTATTTTAGTTGACCATCATCTCACTTTGCCACTACCAATGATTTATGCAGAGAAGAACAGTATGAGCCTGACAATGCTGACCTCTTAATCACACTGTATAGATGGAAAACAGGGAGTAAATTAATCTGTTAGAAGCAAAAATTTAGTGTAGAAATTACTACATTGTTTTCATGATACCTGCTTCCATTTTGATATTTTTCTCCTGTGTTTGTAGATACTACCAGCCATCCAGAAGGATGACATAGCCATATCTCTAAATAAGTTTTTTGTTTCCTGATGCACATGTATTTAGGAAGTTTTTTGAAATTTGTTTTCTCCAGCTGAAATTGGGTGCACAACCATGTTTTCTTAATGTATCTTTGGTCAATACAAAATACTGTGGAGTTTGGCATCAGAAACATGATTTCACTTATGCTTGGCCTCATTTGAAGAATCTACTTTATGCCCCTCTTCTAAACCACAGATTAAGGAAGACCAAATTATCCTGCCTAACTTCACTCAACTGACATGGAGAACTCCGTATCAATGAGATGATGGTTGAGCCAAATGTCAGCATCTGTCTAAAGAACAGTGTTTAAACAGCAGGGGTGATAGAAAAATTCTCATTCCCTTCCCCACCACAGCGAGTATTTTAACAACTGCTCTCAAATCAGAGAGCATGGTACAGAGCTCAAGCTAATAAATGCTGCTGTGCTGCTAAAATGGTTCTGTGGCTTCGACTACATCAGCAGGTAGGAGATTCCAGTAGAACAGGTCTATGGAGCACATGAGAAAGTGCTGGGGACTCCCCATCTGCACTATAAGGGAGTTTGAATTCTGCTCCAGACCAGCTCTTGTCCGTCCTGTTGGACTGAATACTCATTGACAGCTGGGATGTATTAGCTGCTTTCTCAGACTGAATCTTCTGTTTCATCTTTATTTGAAAGGAATCCAGTTCATGAGCTCTGGGACTGCTCAGCAGAGAAAGCCAGAGCACAATGAGCAAGGAACAATCAGGAAACTTGATCCAGAATGGTGGCTAAAGCTGCTTTAGTCTTACCTTCTGAGCATATGGCTGCAGACAGAATCAAGTGTGCTGTCAGAAGGGCTGACAGGTAGTGGAAAGGATGGACAGAAGAGAAGTGGGAAAATTGTGCAACATGCTCAGAGAAGTTGGTAACCCTCACTCTACAAGATTAGTCTGATTTTAGGCATATTTCAGGCAATGGCACAACCAGATCTCGAGCAAGACATTTACTGGTGTGTAGCATATGTAAGGTTCAGTTAAGGATCTTTTACAGAGAACTTAGATTTGAATTTACTGTTACCTCACAACAGTTAGGGTAGATTTCATAGTTTAAAATCTGCAAAGGAAGAGACAAAATCAGTAATTCTCTTGTAGATGCTACATGCAACTCTTGGGATCTTTCATACTCCCCTATTGACAATATTCCTTTGGGCATCAGAGCTCCAGGAGGACGAAAGAAGTCCATACCCTGTTGAGCCAAAGTGGGGTTTAACAGGAGCATTGTGGGGAAACTGCTGTTAAGAACGGCTGTTGATTGTCTCCACCATGTCTGGCAGTCCTGTTTCTGTTTCCTCAGCTAGGATCTCTTGGTATGATTTCCTGCACAAGTAGCTAATTTGTAGCTATCACGTGTTACTTAATTTCCAAGCTGCTGTTTAGATACAGCGGGTTACAAGGTGTACAATGTGTCTTTCTGTACCCTGAGAGGAAACCTGCACAATGACCCTGAAAGTGCATTAAAACCCTCATTTCTTGGCCCTCTGCTCTGCCACTGGAAGCTCTTGGCATTATAGCCCATGTCTTCAGAGTTCCTAAATTTAAAACAAGGTGTATGTGATTCTCATCAGACTCTTCCATATGCCGATTTTATTGTCTGTATCACTTTAAAGTGTATTACTGAAATTAAAAGATTTGGGTAACTGGTTCTGCAGAAAAAAAGGTAGTTGGCCTACCCTACCCAATTATTTGAAGGTCGAATATAGATTGGAGCAGAGCAAATGGCAGTTGCAGCAGTTAACCTTTGTATGGTGCTCTCCAGAACAACCTCTGCACTTTGCTACTGTCAAGTCTGGGTTTTGGCTCTCTTTTATCCTTCCTGGCCTATTTCCAGTCTAGTTTTTCTTCTGAAGATTTTTATTAAAAGGATTTTCAAGAAGACAACTGATGAAACAGTTTAAGAATGCAGTTAGGCTAAGGGAGTGGTGTCTGCTTTTATTTCTGCTAATAAATTGGTTAGTTTATGGAAAAAAGTTTTATTTTACTTTGCTAAGAGTTTCACATGTTATTTCCTACTGGCAGTTTGCCAAGGGAGCATGGCTGAATGCTCTGGAAAAACCAGAGGGTTTTTTTTTTTTTTTCTGAAACCCAGAGTCTGCAGAGCCTTGAAGATGAAAGTGTAGGTTTTTTAATGTGAGTGGTTCCGTGTCTTCTGGAAGTAGATGGTGATAGCATTAGTTCACTACATGTAACTATGATATTTTTAAATCAATACATTTTCTGGGACAGTGGACAGAACACTGAAATACAGGAGTGCAGTGCAGGAATATCAGGTTTCATGAGCAAGATCTGAAGTATTTTAGAATCATAGAATCATCAAAGTTGGGAGATCCCTTTAAGATCGTCAATTCCAACCTTCAACCAAGCACTACTACTTTTTTTTTTTTTTTGTCATTGTTGTCTGATTAAGCCTTTTTTGTTTGTTTGTTTCTAGATTGTGACTTCTAGTGCTGCTTGAGCTTTCTAGAACAAATATGAAGTATTTTACTTGCCTAGTTAAGTCTGTAGCTTTAATGTCACGGTGTTCAGAATTGCTAGAGAAAATGTATTGGCTGATTGATGGCTGGTGAAGTCAATATTTTATGCAAAAGTCTCTGTATTCATCACACTTTTAAACTTATATTATGGAAATATTTCCTGACAGGAAGCCACATGGGGCAAGTCTGCTGCTGTTTCTCCTGGTTGTATGGAAGAACGACGTTCCTGTTAAGCTGTGGGGTACTGTGACATTGTTTTAGACAAGAACAGGCTGGGGTGGAGATCCTCAGCAACAGCTTTGCGGAGCAGGAGTTGAATCAAAATGTTGAGGGAGGTGATCCTGCCCCTCTACTCACCCCTAGTGAGGCACACCTGGAGTTCTCTATCGAGTTCTGGGCTCCTCAGTACAAGAAAGACAAGGAGCCACTGGAGAGGTCCAGTGGAGGCCACAAAGATGAAGGGGTCTGGGGCATCTCTTATGAGGAGAGACTGCGGGAGCTGGGCCTGTTTACTCTGGAGAAGACTGAGGGTTTCTCATTAATGCATATAAACATCTCAAAGACAGGTTCCAAAAGGATGGTGCCAGCAACAGGACAGGAACAACGGCCAAAAGCAACCCACGAAATTCCACCTCAACATGAGAGAGAACTTGAGGGCGGCAGCTTCCCTGGAACAGCTGCCCGGGGAAGGCGAGGAGTCTCCCTCTCTGCAGGCAATCCCAAACCCCCCTGGACCCGTTCCCGTGCCACCTGCTCCGGGTGGCCCTTGGCAGGGGGTTGGGCTGGGTGATTTCCAGCGCTCTTCCAGCCCTAACCCTCTGTGCTTCCCTGAAGGCCGCTGAGGGGAGCGCGGCTCCCTCTCTCTCCCTCAGCGCAGCGCCGCGCGCCGCGGACATGGCGCCTGAGGGAGGAGCGGCAGGGGCCGGGCCCGGAGCGGCCGCGGGGCCCCGCAGCGCCCAGAGCGGCCCCGGCCCGCCCCGCCCG
>VZRO01001737.1:1220093-1262923 GCA_013397915.1 Daphoenositta chrysoptera | reverse complement strand
TGACTGGGAGAGAGGCCGGGAATGCTAAGTTGGTGCAGGACTGGAAACCAAAGAATTTGTGCCCGAGGCGCAAGCGGCTTCTTTTTCATTGCGTGCCCGTCAGTTGGAACTAATTCTGCACAGAATTTCAAGTGAGCCCAAGTGGGATTATCTGTGCAATGCCCGCGGTCTCCAATGGGCAGTTTATTCAGGCCTCTGGACAGGATTTAGTGTGGGCTCTGATGTGTGCAGATTCCAGGGTTATCCTTTCTTTGATCGTGCTTTACCTATGGAAAAAAATCTCTGCAAACAATCCGCTTTTAGTCATATAAAATTAAAGCCACTTTTTCTGCCTGAATAATATATGAATGCTTCCATATAAAGTGCTGGCGGTTTTTTTACATGTATCCCATCTTGTTGCAATTTCCTCCTTTGGACCTCTTTGAAACTAGCTGCAGTGTTTTAAAAAAAAATCTGAAGGAATCGCTTGGATGCTGAGGTTTGTGTGAAGGAGGGGGGTGTATAAAATGTTATAAAGCTGCTTTGAATTGCCTTACAGTCCCCACCCTGTGCCTGGCATGAGCTGCCTCACATGGCTCTCGAAGCTGAACTTTACTCGTTCCGTTTGCAGACAGCGAATGAAAGGGCTGCTGTGGTTCTTCCTGTGAAATGGGGTGTTGGACGCGGGAAACCTCTCAGCAAGTCAGAGCAGTGCTTTTTTACAAATCTGTGTCTTGTTGGGTCCAGTCTGGAGAGAGAAGTATGGGATACACAACAATTGTCCTTTTAGTTCTTGGTCTGTTTCAGAGCTACAGTGTATGGTATTACACAACTCTGTGCGAAAGTGTAAATTGAAAAATTGTGCTTTGTAGAGCTTGGGTTTCTGTGTTCAGCTTCCAGTATATATTTTAAGCAGGCCACAAGGATGTATGGTATCAGTTGTCTTATCAACAGATAAAATTATTTCTCTGTTTTGTCTGATGTGCAGTTAAAGTATAAGGATCATACTACAGTCTCTGTTTCTCTACCATGATCCATGAAATAAATTCACCTGTAAAATCGTTCTCATCATACTGATGAAGAGACAGTAAAAGTAGTTTTACTCAAGCTTTTTATTCCCTGCTTCATGTGTGCTACAATACTGAGTCCTTCTTGCACAAAGGCATTTCATTAATCCCTCTGGTTTATTCTGCCACTGGAGTTGTGTAGTCTGAAATTATTACACAACCTGATAACAAGCAGATTATGAAAGATGGACCCTTGAGGGAAGATTCTGTTGACAAGTAATATATTTTCTTAATAAGATTTGGTTGCCAAGATGGTGGTGTGGTAAGGTGCCCAAAACACATTCAGTCTGTTGTGGAGTTAGGCAAAGCATGTACATTTCTAAAGCAGCTGTGCATTATGAATATAGTTTCCAAAAACTGAGACAGTGTGCTTTGCTTAAATGGCTGGTGTGCACTGAGGATGGGAAAAGATGTTTGAATGCGAGTTAAGTTTAAATGGAAGCTTACAGTTAATTAAAAAAGTGAATTGTCATGATAGCTTTGACTTTGTTAAGGAAATACATGTTTGTTAAAGGCGTAGTTTGTAAAAACTGAAGGAAATACTTGCAATAAAAGCACTTCAGAGAAAACAGGACCTGCCTACTACTTTCAAGGAAGTAATTTCTGTGAACTGTGGCATGTATTGCAACACAGGTGGTGGTGTGGTAGATATGACACACCAGTTCTTGCAGTCTTTACTTGTTTTACCTTTTGTTAGAGAAAGTGCAGCCTTTGCCTGAACAAGAGCTAAATCAGTTTAATCCTGAAGTTGCTCAAACACATCACTTTGAGTACTTCACCAGTTGGAGTGGAAAAATTCAGTGAACTGGAAAAAAAATTTTGTGTTCAAAATTACTTACGTGGGCGAAAAATGTGATTAAGTTAGTTGTAAAGATTGAACATACTTGCTTTGGGGCGTGGAAGAGCTTTTTCTTTTAGATAAGTAGTGCACACATCTCCACTGAAATGGGTAGAGTCTCTCCTGTAGCTGATGATAACTTTCTGCAGTTTTGAAACGGTGCACCGGCTTCCTAGAGCAGGATGGATACATTCTTAAAAGTGGAAGTTGCAAGAGTTTCTTAAGAGGCAGTTAAGTTTCATAATATGTGGTGTGATAACTTGTTGCAGTTTATTTTTTCTTCAATTTTTTTTGTTTTGACTCAGTCTTCCATTTTAGCTTTCCACCACTATCCTTTCTAGTTGAAATATGTGGACAGATGTAGATGGAACAAATACAAATAGATGCAGAGTAATAAAAAAACCCCACGAAACTCACTTGGAGCAATCATTTTACCTTTGCTTTGTGTGGATCCAGGATTTTGCTGTTCTAGGGTACTTCGGTTTGGTTTCCTACTGAAGGACTGTATTTCAAAGTTAAGGCTTTTTTGTTATTTCTGATAGTAGAAATTCATTTAATTAACCTGTAGTTTTAACAAGTTTTTTTTTTTCCAATTTTCAGGTAATTTATTAAATTTTTCTACTTTTTTTATTTCCACACGCTACCATTTTAGGTGGTTTAAAACTTTTTTAATCAAGACCAGGAGTTCATAGAAGTATGGTTAAGTATAAAGTTAATAAAATTAAAGGAATGAAAGCTTTAAACAAGCATGTAAGGCTTATTGATTAACTCAAATACATAAATACTAATATGTTTGAACCATGGTTTAAAGCTAATTCTCTTGGTTCCCTGTGTGTGAGTACTTACTAAGGGATGGACACTAACCATAATTTGTATTTTGCTAGTGTTTTGCATGTTTTTATTCTCTTATTACAGTTATGTTGGGGATGTTGGGCGGGAAGGTTTATTACTTTCAAAAGAAAATATTCTGATTAAAGTTCTAGTGAAAGTGTTGTCTAATCCTAACATGCATGGTAAATGTACATGTGGGAAACAAAAGTGACACTTTCATAGTCAGTTTGTCCTGTTCTACAAGTAGGATCAAATATTTTAAGATTATCCTGCTAAAGAGGAAAAGTAAATGTTGATAGAAGAGAAAGTGAGATGAAACTGCATTTTCAACCTTCTTACTGTTCATCATCCACTTTCCTGTACTTCAGTAGCAACGGCTGATGTCAAGAATGATGCTGTTTACACCAGTAATATCTGAAAAATGCTGTTTTCCACACTCAATAAAGGTTTTTAAAGAGCCTCCTTACCCCTTTTAAGCTTTATGGCAAGCGAAAAGCCAAGGCTGGTACTCCCAGGTGGTTAAGTTAGTGCCACCCCTTCCAAATGCATAAGAACTACAGTGATCATTACGTAAATTACAGTAATGTAGATAAATAAAAGTGATTCTGTGCCCTTCTATTGCACTTCAAATGAAATATCTACCCTGTCATGGAATAACTCCGTATTTGCCACTTGCAAATACCCTCTTCACATAACTTTATATTCACTTATTGGTACTTTATGGCACAGTTGCCTCTGAAATGAGCCTGTGTATTCCTAAGGCAAGTTATAGTTGAAGTATGAATTCATGCTGCTGCTGAAGAATGTTCTGAATGTTATCCCAGATAGTTCAATGGGAGAGGCTATCCCAGATACTCAAAACTGTTTGATAAACCAACTCATACAATATTTCAAACTCATAAAGATGTAAATGTAGAAAATGTTGGTTCCTCTCTTAGCTAAAGATTAAGCAATTTAGTATTTTACAACATGTATCTGGGTGTTTACTGGAGACAGTAAATTTCCATATCCAGTTTTAGTAGAAGATGGGAACAAGAATTGCATTATTTAATGTCCTCTTCAGAAATCAGAATTATCATTCTGTCAGTTCTAATGTGGTACAATGAAATGGTTCCTCAATCATACAATTATAAATGTTCCAGATCTTTCTGCAAAAGTTAATCTTGCATTACCAATCCCTGCATGTGCATCAGAGCCTGAACAAGTCCTGATGCTTTTCATTCCTCCACTCAGCGAGTGGCTCCAGTACTGTGGAAAGCTGTCCTTGTTTCCTCTGCATTGGTGTGAATTTCTGCCACCAGACAAATCTGTGGAGTCTGATTTCAGGCCCAGGCTGACACAGGTCCCTGTGCTTCAGTCACCCCTTCAGGTGGTGGTCCTTGGCATGGAGAAGAAGGGAGAGCTCTAAAAGATAAGTCCTTGAGCTGTCAGCAGGGTTTGGATTGAACATCCACTTCAACTAGATCAGAGGCTCCCTTTGCCTCAAAGTACAACTGATTGGCACAGGGGGAACGGCACAGGGGTGGGTTATCAAACACCTCAGATTTGTGTATTTTAATGCTGAGGAGTTGGGTCTGATAAAGTGATATTTTAAATATACAGTCCTGAGCAAACAATAACACAAGTGGTAATCTTGGGTCTTCTTGACTTGTAGCCACCCTACATCATGTTGCAGTGCAGCAGAGATTATGTCTGTGCTGTTTTTCCATACCATGAGGTACAAAGTGCAAGACCCCAGAAATGCCAGCAACGACCGGTTTGTTCTTTCAAAGGTAAATAAATAATTACTGTTTTGCTGTCCTGTTGCAGTCTGCTAGCAAAGAGCTGTCTGTCTGTAGATTAAATTGACTTGTCTTCTTTGACTTGTGCTTACATACATTTACATCTGCACAGAAGTCTGTTGGAAATATTTGAGAGCCTGGAATTTGTCTGCTTCAGAAAGACAAAAGCTGGCTGAATTAAGTTGTAGCATAACTTAAAAATAGTTTAAAAGGGTCTTTATAATGTGTCCTGATAAGTCTTAACTTCACTATGTTAAGTTATTCTAATGTTAAATAATAATTATATTGTCTATAAAATCTATCAGGATGCAATAAGGTCTGTTTTATTTTGGCATAACCAATGTTCTAATGAGGCAGTTGCAGTTGGCTTTTGTGCTCTCTTGTTAAATGCAGCCCTGCTGTTCTGCCTGCAGCCACGTCACAGTGGGCACTAATTCCTGCCAGCTTCTCAGGGAGCATTACATGAAACAGGGCAGGTTAGTGAGTAGTTTGTAGTTTGCATTCCTGCTGTGCCAGTATGGTATTAAATTCAGTGCTACTTCTGAACCACTGTGGGTCAGAAAACACTTAAACCCCAGTCTATGCTGGCTCTTAGTGTTTCTGTCCCCTTTTACAACGTGCTCTTGCAAATAACGGGGATATATTGTTCATGTGACATAAAGGCAGGTGAGGGGCCTTCAGAAAATATAACGATGTAAAACATGGCAGATGAAGTGCTCCAGTGAGGCACATTCCACCTTTAAATCAGAATTCCTCAAGAGGTGGCTCACAGCAGTGCTGTGCAGCCCTTGGTGTATATCCTGATGCTGGATGTAACTTGCTATTTCTGGTGGCCATTCTGAAAGAAGGAACTGAGTGAGAAGCAAGCAGTTGATGCTGAGGTGGTGAAGCACTGAGAAAGTCACTTCCTCATGTTTGCTTTAGCTCCCTAATTAATCAGGGTTTCTGTCCAGAGTTGCTAAATGGCTTCAACCCTCTGCCTGCTCTTTTGACTCCTGATGACTCCAGGAGTAGAAGATGACTGCTCCACAAAGGTCTGAGTGTACAAAGCTTAACACTTTGCCTGTTGTCACTCATTGCATTCAACCTTGAGTACATTGGTATTTAAGGAAGTTCTAGTGGGATAACACCGCTCATGCTGTTGGGGTGCTCCAAGCAGGGGCGTGGAGATCTTGGAAACAAGTATCAGTGTGGATGTGTTCATTGTGAAAGTTTGTAACTCTGTGCCTTCCTAATGGGCACAAGAACCTGATTGCAGGGTTTGTCAGCTTTGTAGTTTTGTCTTGATACTTGGGAATTGTGAAACTTTTGCTTTAAAATTTTTGTTTCTCTCTAGGGTCACGCAGCACCAATTTTATATTCTGTTTGGGCAGAGGCTGGCTTTCTTCAAGAAGCAGAATTACTGAACTTGAGGAAAATTGATTCTGTCCTAGAAGGACACCCAGTGCCAGTGAGTGCTCATGATGTTTGATACAAAATTATGTTTTCTGTGAAACAATAAGTGCATGCATTTCACAGCAATTTTGGTTGCCAGCTGTACAGTACAGGAAAGACAGAGACTTTTTTACGAAGTCTAGAGAAGGATGATGGCATTTATGGCTTCACAACTGAATTTGAATTTGAACTGTGTTTGAACAAGCATGTAAAAATGACCTTTATTGTTGCAGTAAAGTTCCCCTACAATCCTGCATGGCAGTATTTTCCCCTTTATAAATGTTTATGTAAAGTTCCATCCAGGTTTCACTTGTCTTTTAAGCAGCCTTAAGGTATTTCAAGGGTTTATATCCAGTTTGGTCACCTCATTGGTCTTTCCATTCCCAGCCAGTTTTTTCACTTGATTCTTTTCTACACAAAATCATTAATTCTTAGCTGTTGCCATCCAAAGCATCTCTGAAAAATTCCATTCCCTCTCAGAGAGCCCAGTTAGCTTGTGACAGTCATCATGAAGGTACCTGCATTGCAGGGAAATCAGGGGTTCAAGGCAAGATTTAGAGGCACTTGCACATTGTTATGGCTGAGAAGCTGCATTTTGATGTATGTTGAACCATCTTCTAGCACTGGAAATTACTCCTCTGTTTCTTAACTGTAAAGTAATTGTTGTCTTTTTCTTTTCAGAGACAAGCATTCACTGATGTGGCTACTGGATCCCTTGGGCAGGGTCTTGGTGCTGCTTGTGGAATGGCATACACTGGCAAATTCTTTGACAGAGCCAGGTAATTCAATTCGTGATTGCAGGCATTCAATGGGAAAATTTTGTTTAAATAAATTAGATAGATAGATAGATTACACATACATAGATAAAATAGATAGTCCTATTCTATTCTCCATTCCCAGATCTAATTTCAGATTCAGGTTTTAAATGATAGATAATTACAAATCTGTTGCCAGTGAAACTGCCAAGGGTTTAAAGATTAGCAACAATTAGTGCATATGTGTGTTTCTTTTGTAACCTGACAGCATTGCAAGCTGATGTTCCTGAACAGAGAAGACAGTGAGTTGTTGGAGGAGCCTCTAACTTCCAGACAGTAACTGATATCCATTTTGAGACTGGATGTGTCCCTTTAGAATGAAAGTGCAAGCTGGAGATGTCTGTTCAAAGTCAGATGACAAATAATGGAGAACGTTGGATAAGGAACTGTTATGGTCAATAAGAGCATAATTGAATCATAAAGTAGGGCTCCAAAATGTTATCAGAAAGGCACTCGACTCCACAGAGACAAAAATGACTGCTCCTGCCATTTGTTTTGTGCACAAGAAAAGAAGATGTCTAAAGGCAAATCTGTAAGAGGAGGAAAATAGCCTGATGTGGTTGATATATTTTATTTGACAGTTCTAGTACATTTGAGCATAGGCTGCCCAGTTAATGTGTCCTACACTTCACTAGCTTGAAATCATTTCTGTGAAAGATGACTTGCTGATTTTAATTGAGTTTAGCAGATGCTACGTGTGGAAAAAATCTAACCAGTGCTTACATGACAAAAGGAAAAGGTGGTCTTGCGTGCAGCACTGAGGAGCAGCTAAAGTGCAAGGAGTTCACATTTAGCTGAAGGCAGGTGGGAATCAGACCAAAAGTCTGTTACAGCTTCATGTTGAGTTAAAAAAAAAAAATCACTGACAGCCATCTAGATTATTTTGTTTTAAAATTATATATTTGAAGGCTAGTTTACTATTTTTTTTTGGGGGGGGGGGAGGTAATAAACATTTACAAAGTTTTGTTATCCAGAAAAAGAGTGGTAGTAAAAGACGAATGCTATGGCTGAATTTGGAAGAGATGAGGCTGTACTCCTGCTGAGTTTTACCTAAATAAAAGGCTTTAGTGGTTGAAGAAATAGCCTACAAAGTCATATCATGTTGGTTATCTTTTTTCTGAGCTCTGAATTTGTTATGCAGCATGCTTTAATCCATAGTTGAGCTCATCCACGATTTAGAGTTTCCTGAAATTAATTCCTGTTGGTTGTCCTTCCAGAGGGTGTATGGGAGGAAGGAGGAAGCAGAGGTAACTGTCCCTGCATTGTTCAGGATCTTGCTGAGTCACAGTGACAGTGTTCAATGGGCCTGTTCAGTCAAGCCTTGCAATGGGAGGCTTAAGACTTGATTTTTTTGAGACAAAGGTTGGGAAAGCAGTGCAGTATTTCTCATCTTATTTTTCTAACGTGTAACAGCTCAGAACTATTTTAATTTGTCTAAGGTTGTGTAACTTTAGCTGAGGTGAATGCATTGAACAGTGGGAATTGAGTTTGGGATAGAAAAATGAAGTGAATTCTTACTATGAATTATTGGAGGAGTTTTGATTTAATAGTGCTTACACATCAAACCTAATTTATTTTCATTTTTAATTTCTTCTAGCTATCGAGTGTACTGTCTGCTTGGAGATGGAGAGTTATCTGAAGGTTCTGTTTGGGAGGCAATGGCCTTTGCTGGCTTTTACAAGCTTGATAATCTTGTTGCTATATTTGATATTAATCGTCTTGGACAAAGTGACCCTGCTCCTCTGCAGCATCACGTTGAAATCTACCAGAAACGCTGCGAGGCCTTCGGGTATGTGAGCGGGAGAAGTTCAGGATAATTTCTCATTTGAAAATGTATGTTTTATTTGTTTCTCAGAATTGTTCAAATGAGCTTTCAGCTCTGAAAGATTCCATCAGCAAGGAAGATGGTCTTTCATAACGCCTGGTATCGGTCAACTTTATGGCTGCAGCAGGAATATTAAAAGTGGCAGAATTTGTTGGTTTTGAGGAAAAATAAGGACTGCTTGCTCAGATAAATCTGTTATGAGTTTTAAAACTGTTTTTATCACATTAAATTCAGATTTAAAACTATGAGCACATGTCCTATCTTAGCAAGTAGATCAGAAAAAACCAGCATGGAGAGCATTAATTGTAAGAGAATTCTTTGTGTATTGGCTTTCATTTAGTTTCATATTTCTATGGAGATGCAAAGTCCATGCTAAAAATTTGTCAGATACAATAGAAACCAAATTATGCCAGAGTGTTCTGGTTTTTTCAAATCAACTTCTATTGTCAGTTTTCATCTTATTTCTAGATGTTTGATTTGCTCTTGTGATTAAAAATGGTCATTATGTCTGAAGAAATGTAGTTATCTGGGGACTGTGAATTTTGCTCGTAGCTGTTGATCCCCCTGTGACTCATTTTGCATTATAAAAAAGCAGCTGTGCTATTTTTTATGGTCTCAAATAAATGCTAGTTCGTGTTTCTGGCATACTTTGGGTCTCTTAAAAAGACACTGCTCTGGAATGAAGTTAGTATTTGTTATTGTTATTGCTGACTACCAGAGAGTGTCACATGCTAAAACCCTTTAGAAACAGTTGATCTGTTTGTGTTCTTAGCTGGCATGCCATCATCGTGGATGGACACAGCGTGGAGGAGCTTTGCAAAGCCTTTGGCCAGGCCAAACATCAGCCAACAGCCATCATTGCAAAGACTTTTAAAGGCAAAGGCATATCAGGTAATAAAACAATGATTGCTTTGCATACACATGTGGATATGACATGTACCTAGAGCTGCAGTAAAGGTACCTGCTCATCTGAGCAATAGCATGCAGAAGGTTTTTCAACCTCTGTACCTTCAGCAACATTATTGCTGAGAAAATTGGTGTGGTCCTATCAAGTGAGATGTGTGCCAGCTATGGAGTGTTGTGTCCGTGAGATGGAGTAAATGCACACTCACTGTGCCAAGGGTTGCCATGATTCCCCTTAGCCACAGGTTTTAGCAGCACTCTGAGCTTGCCTTTCTGACCAGATAAATATTAATAACAGTAGTGAATATCTTCATTCCTTTTCATTGAGTAAGCAAGCAAAGTTCATTATTTGCAGTCACTCAGGGAAAAGCAGCGTATCAGCCAGAGAGGTGATTTGGCTGTTAGTGCTGGGTGCACAGATAAGAGTCATCAGAAGCTATATAAATAAAGCTGTAAAACATCAAGTCTTGTTTGAATTGGACACCTTGGTTAACTGTGGTTTCAAACTGAACTAAGTTTGTTTAAATAGGCCTAACTGTTGAAATTTCATGGGAGGTGTTCACAGTGATTTACTGGTTGCTTCCTGCCACACTTAGGGACCAGGTCTGTTAGGTGCCAATTTACAAATAATCTCAGTAGAAAATGCTAGGATTTTGTCACAAGTTTGGAATATATGTAATGTGATTATGTAAAATTCCTCCTATTTGTTTAAATATGTTTGTCGTAATGCAGTTGATTACTACTGTAATTGTTCAGTTTCTTCCTTGGAAGACAGTACTAGACTGTCATACTCCATTGCACTTTTATCTGGGTAAAATCTGCAGCTAAAAACCTAAATTGTTTTTATACTTTTCTTACTTGTAATGTGATTTTAAATATGCAGGTGTTGAAGATAAGGAAAGCTGGCATGGAAAGCCCCTTCCGAAAAATATGGCTGAACAAGTCATTCAGGAAATAGATGACAGGATCCAAAACAAGAAAAAGCTTTCTCCAGCCCTTCCAGAAGAAGATGCACCCATAGTAAATATTAGAAACATTAAGATGCCATCTCCACCAACTTACAAAGTGGGAGAAAAGGTATTCCCTTCTTTTCCACTGTTTGTCAGATATTTCAAAGTGTGAGGCTGTTTAACTGGATGGCAGGAGGTTTTGTGTTATCCCTTGCCACAACCTCAACTACCCACCTCTTCTCAGTAGGCAGACACCTGTTTCTGTGCTGTGACACAATCAACTCGCTGGGTATTGAAAGGGTTTATAAATATATTAAAATATGAAGATTCAAATCACTCTTTATTTCATGATCATTATCAATTTTCTAAACTACTTTATGTGCATTTGAAATTGAAGAAACTCCTTGAGGTTCAGTGAATTTCCATGATTCGAAAGCAAGGTTTTAAACATTTCCTAGCAGGATTGATGGGGAGTTGCCAATTTCAGCACAGACGTATTTTCTAATGCTTCGTTGTGGGCTTGTTTACTCTTCTGTGTGTCACCGTTCTCATATGTACTTTTGATACTGCTATCATTTGAAAACAACAGAATAGGAAGAGAAAAAAAGCCTCTAGAAGCAGCGAGTTTCAGGAGCCCTGGTGCGTTTTCCTTTTGCAGTGGGCCACCCGCAAAGCTTACGGGGTTGCGCTTGCAAAACTGGGCCACGCTAACGATCGAGTGATTGCTCTGGATGGCGACACAAAGAACTCCACCTTCTCAGAGCTCTTCAAGAAGGAACACCCCAGCCGCTACATCGAGTGCTACATTGCTGAGCAGAACATGGTAACTGTTCCCTTGGATTTACTGAAAGATCAGTATAACCAGTCAGTGTGAGTCCCCTTAGAGTGCGGGGTCTAATTGTTTTCAAATAAATGTATGTGGTAATTGTAGCAATACCAATTTAGGAAACTTGTTCTAATTTCCATTTTGCTAAAGAAGGGCCCTTTTAGTAAATACCAGTCCAAATAACACAGGTAAATCCATTCCCTCTCAGTAATGATGATTTTTGTCTGCTGGAGATAGCAAGACCATGTCCGTTGGACTGAGAACATAAGCCTTTGATCCAGGAGAAGAAAGAGGGAGATAAGTCTTAAAAATCTGTGAATGGCTGCTTGAAGCAGATAAAGAAAAGAAGCTGCCAGTAAGAATCAACTGTAACAGCTAGCAGTTGAAGCAAGGAGCAGAGGAGATGCAGGAGGATAGATACTGGAAGGGTGAGTTGCCTCCTTTCCTTTCTGGAAACGCCAGCAATTAGAAGCAGGACTAAACAGAGATTTTTAATCTGCGTTGAGAACTTCTTGCTAAATTTTTAGAGCAAGAAGTCCCACAGATGATGTCATGGAAACAACTGATAAATGAGGAATTCACTGTCCTTGTCCAATGTCCCTCTTTCAGGTGAGCATTGCAGTTGGTTGTGCCACTCGTGACAGGACCGTTGCTTTTGCCAGCACCTTTGCCACCTTCTTCTCGCGGGCATTCGACCAGATCCGCATGGCTGCCATCTCCGAGAGCAACATCAACCTCTGCGGCTCTCACTGCGGGGTCTCCATCGGTAAGGGCTCCCACAGTGTCCTGCAGCAGCCCCCACCCACCTAGCGATAAGTGTCTAGCAGTCAAATGCTCTGTGGAGGAAAGCTTTAGTACAGCTGGGGTGGTGTAACATTGATAGGAGGAAGTTGTATTTGCAAATCCACTTTTGTGGGACACATTGTCATATTTAGAAAGAATGAGAAAAATTTCAAGATGTCATCTGGATTTTTTTCCTCTTTGACCGGATGAAAATAGGACATTTCCCTACAAGCTTTTCTACTGTACAAGCAAAGACTGATATAAAGGGATTGGACCAAAACTGAGGAGTCTAGGTTCCATTTCATCTTTGCAGTTGATGTCTTCTGTTCTTCTGTGGAGAGAATAGTCACGTGCTTACTGTACCTTTGTTTCCCAATCTCTAAAGTGAGAAACTAATGATACTGTTCTTGCACAGATGCTCCTGTCCATCAATCTCAAAAACACTTTAGAGATCACACATTTGAAATAACTACTTCAACTTATCCCAGTATTTTTCACTATTTAAATTGTTGATACAGTGATTAGAAAAATCCAAAACCTCTTAAGTACTGATGAAACAGGAACTGTGAAGCTGTTAATAATTCAGAAAATTGAATCATAGAAAGGTTTGGGTTGAAGGGACCTTAAAGATCATCTCATTCCAACATCTCCCACTAGACCAGGTTGCTCAAAGTCAGGCAGGACTTGGTTGTCTTGGATCACCTCCCTGTCCCCCATGTGCCTTAGTACAGCCTCTAGGAGGATCTGTTCCAGGATCTTCCCAGGCACAGGATGGTAGTTGGTAGTTCCCAGGATCCTGTCTTTTCCCCTTCTTCAAACTGGGTGCAGTGTTTCCCTTTTTCCAGTCACCAGGGACTCTACCTGGTACTGCTGTGATATTTCATGGAGAGTGTCCTGGCAGCTACATCAGCCCATTCCCTCGGGACTCTGGGATGCACCTCATCAGCTCCCATAGACTCTTGTATGTTGAGGCTCCTCAGGAGCTCATGAGCCTGATCTGTTGTGGTTTAATCCCAGCTGGCAGCCAAGTACCACCCAGCCACTCACACACTCCCTGTCCCTGCAGTGGGATTGGGAGGAGAATCAGAAAAAAAACTTGTGAGTTAAGAACAGTTTAATAAATGAAACAAATTAAAACATACTGCTACTAATAATAATTGTAATTTTTAAAATAAACCCTGAAAAACAAGTACAATACAATTTCTCATCACCCACTGACCAATGCCCAGCCTGTCCCTGAGCTGTGGTCAGCCCCTTCCAGCCAGCTCCCCCCAGTTCATATGCTGAGCATGGCATTCTGTGGTATGGAATGTCCCTGTGGCCAGCTTGGGTCAGCTGTCTGGGCCATGGTCCCTCCCAGCTTTTTGTCCATCTCCTCACTGGCAGAGCATGAGGATACTGAAAAGTCCTCGATTTAGGATAACACCAGACAGCAACAACCAAAACATCGGTGTGTTACCAAAGTATTCTCATCCTAAATCCAAACACATAACTGTAGCAGCTAAGAAAAAAATGAACTATCCCAGCCAAACCCAGGATATCTTACAGCAGAAGGAACTTTGCTCCCCCAGGCCCTGTCCTGCAGTCCATCCACCTGAGAGGTGTGGGAAAAGGGTTTGGCAGGGAGAGCAAGGCAGCAGAGCCAGCACATCTCAGACCAACTGGCTGAGGGCCCTCACCACCAGAGCCTTCTCTGGTCTTGGCTTCCCACCGTAACTGTTTGGAACATGTCAGATCATATTGGGGTTGGCTTTGGTTTGAAGGAGGAAGAGAATTTTATTTTTTATTTGAAATGCATAGACATGACCCATGAAAACAGGAAGAGACTTGCATACCAAGAAGGAAAATGCAAGCAGACATTCATGCCTGAAAAACTAGTAGGTATTTCTAGGGAAAGCACAAGAGGAGAGCTGACAGGGGTAGTAAATTAAGGCTCTCTGCATACATCAGTTTTTCAGTTGATTTAATAGTTTTAGGTGGCAGTAAGGTTTGGAAGAGAATTGGATTTTTTCTTTTTTAGTTAAAAACAAAGTAGTTAATTTGACCTATAATATTGGTAAATATTTAAAGATGCTTCATGAACATGTGTGATCTCATCCCAAACCTCAAACTTAACTTGTAGCAGTATGGTTTTCTGGAGCAGAAACTGTGTATAGTGTGTATCAGATTATGCCTTTTGTATGTAATTAGGGGAGGGATTCTATTACAAGCCTCTTTTCTTACTAAAATCAGTCCTTCTGCCTTCAGACTTTTAGCATGCAGGGTGTTGGTGCAAAAGCAATTCGGTTTGGTCTTTGCTCATTTGCTCATTTAAGGAGATAAAACTCCTTTGGGTTACCCGAATTGTCTCCTAGAACTACACTTCCAAGTTTCAATTTTCAGCACATGAAAATGTTCTGCTGGGAGCTGTGACTGTGAAGTACAGACTTGGATTTATAAAGTTGTTTGAGGTACAAATCTCATTCAAGCCTCAACTTGATTTTCAAAAAAGAATTTCAACCCAAAGCTTTGCAATGTATATAAAGAGTTATATAAAGAGTTATGTTAAGTTAATGTAAGTTTTGCAACTTACATTAAGACTTACAAAGAAAGTTATTCAGAGAAATCCTTTAGCTGTTTAAAAATTCAATTTTAAATGAAAGGGTATGAATGAAGCATATTTCCTATTAGGACTCTGGGCCTGCATGGAATTCCAAATCTGCGTGGAATTCAGAATCCAATCTGGATCTGTGGTGAAAATTGAAGTTTTATGTACACAGTTCTAGGTAGACCTGGGCTTCTGCTGCATTGAAATTTGAACCCATTAAATTTATGAGAAATAGCTATCACAATGACCTTCTGAACTTGTATGAAGTTCACTCCTAGACCAATAGTTGCTGATGGACCGAAACATTAAATAAGTTTTAAGGTCATACGAAAATAACGGAAAAATCTGTATTTTTCAAATTGAACATATAGGAAAAGAAATCATAGTGTACATGTGTCAAAAATAGAAATATCAATTGTTTAGACTGTTTATATCCTGGACATTTGCTACTGTTCATATTAAGCACTTCTTTTATTAAGCTTTAAATGTAGGTTTTGCAGATGTATTTGAGAATTATACTCTCATTTGATCTATGGTACTCCAAAACCATATAAATTGGGATTTTCATAAAGCCTTGGCGCCAGACTCAACTTGATGCTAGTCTGGAAGTTACTTTGAATTGAATTGAGCTTTGAATGCTGATGGTATTGGCACCACCATAGCAAAAGCAGGACAAGCATGAGTATGAGTAACTCTCCACCTTGGATAAGATTCAGATTCAGGTTTTTAAAATTATCACTTGATAATTTTATTCTTCATAACATTCATTTCTTAGCAAAGGAAATGCCCACTGGGATCCCTCTCATTCAGAGTGCACACATTTAAAAACTGTGATGTTGAGAGGGTTTTTTTTATGTCATGACTGAAAGCTGAGACACTTCCTCCTCCTGGTTGGTGCTTACTTTATTAGTAATGTGCAGTGGCAGAGTTCACTGATTGATCTCTTTAACGTGTTTAAAGTTCTTCAGAATTTTGTGCTGCTCTTAGGAAAATATTCTCCTCCTTCCTCACGAACTCGTCCTTCTTGAATAACAGGTAGCGGGTGCATGTGGGAAGGCTCTTTGCCCTGCAGGCTGTGACATGACTGGATCCAGAGCTCTGT
The DNA here is from genome assembly GCA_013397915.1 of Daphoenositta chrysoptera. Lineage (NCBI taxonomy): Eukaryota > Metazoa > Chordata > Aves > Passeriformes > Daphoenositta > Daphoenositta chrysoptera. The sequence continues at coordinate 1,247,202 of VZRO01001737.1, read as the reverse complement.
GCATGGCTGCTTTGGAACAGTGCCATTCCCAAAGCTCCGTTACATAAGGTCACTGGGGGCGGGGGGTGTTGTGGTGGTTGTTTCTTTAACCATGGAAAATCATGGCATCCAGCACGTGTCCTGGCTAACGATTCTTTTTCATAGATCTGCAGTTTATGCCATGAGGCGCTTGAGTTGTTAAATTAACAACACAGATGCTCTACTGCTCCTTAAAAGACCTTTTTACAGTATTAAAAAATACATACATACCCTTCATTTAATCTTGAAATCAGCCTAAGAATTTGAGAGTAGTTGTACCGATTGCACTCTCCATTTCTGATGGGACACGTTCAATTCTCCTTTCACATTTCCAGCAGTTTAAATCTGGAGGAACGCTTATTGACAAGTATAAATTTTGTCTCAGCACATGTAAATCTGAAGATACTCAAAAATCTTGTGACCCTCTTTCTGTATCTGTACCCTTCCTATTTGGTTGTATTCTGTTTGTGTTGTTTTATTGTTATACTTCATTTCCTATTTTTTCTTTTTAATCCCAGTTTTCTTTCTTTTTAGTCTCTTTCTATCCTTATTTACTGTTTAGATGGTTCCAAGTTTAAGGAGAAGATGATTCTTTTCTCAAGCAGGTAGACTTGCATGTTGTGTGTGTGCCTGATTTTATCCTTTTCTCCTTTTTTGCCTGGTTTACATTGAACCTCACTTCTGTATTGAGTGATTGTCAAAAATCTGCACTTGCTCTTTTGTAACCCTGCTTTAATTCTTTCAGGTGAGGATGGGCCATCTCAGATGGGACTGGAGGATCTGTGCATGTTCCGGGCTATTCCCAACTCCACTGTGTTTTACCCCAGTGATGCTGTAGCCACTGAAAAAGCAGTGGAAATAGCTGCCAACACCAAGGTTTGCATCACAGTTATTTCTGAGCCAGAGAATAATTCTGTCTTTTGTACCACTCTTGCTGCTTCTGGCATGTTTCTTGTGTGTCTCTACCCACGTAAATTCTTCCTGAGGCTCCAGCATGGCAGTGGGATGTTTTCTTTGCAAGGAAAGGTTACAGACATTCTGTCCAGGCTAGTGCAGAATGAACAGTCTGGAATGCTGTGGGCCAGATTTGGGGAGATGTAAATGATTACACACCAAGTGCAGTTTAAATCTATTTTGACTCAGAGTAAGAGTAAGTGTAACTCCCTTAGGTCTTCAGCAAACCTGAAAGTGCTCTCTTAGTATGATATCTCTGGGGTCAAAATTGAAGCTGGATATGAAAAGATAAATTTATATTGAGGACTTTGATCATGTCCTTGATTCATACTTCCATTGGCTGCCACAGGAGTTTTTTTGAGAAAGGAGCAAATGATCTGAAAACTTTCAGTCTTGCCACTACGGGTTTTCAGTGAGGGAATGTGGAAATTTGGTGTGTAACAAATGTGATGAGTGGTTTGTGGATAAAAAGATTGGAGATGGGGAAAGGAGTGTGAAGAAGAGATTAAAGTACACGTTTGCTGCTTCTTCTGGAAGGGCATCTGAACTTTACCTGATGGAAAGCGTTTTTCCTTGCTTTCAGCCCAGCATTTCTTCTCTAATTTAAAACTGACAGAGTAAAAGTTGCACATATATGGTACGGTTCTAAGAGTCTAATGAACTCAAGTAGGATTCTCCATTTCACAAGAGAACAAAAGAGAAATAAATATCTTGGAATCAGAAAGGAAATTGTAAGTTACCAGTGTTCTTTAAGAGGAGGTGAAGTGTTTTGTACTGTTTGAAGCAACCAGCTGTCACAAAGGACTAATGGGAATTGGTGGGGCAGAGAGAGCTTACTTTTAAGAACCAGAGGTAACACAGAAGGGTGAACATCAGACAAACAGAAAAAGTTGTTTTGATGGGATTTTTTCATAGGATTTCTCAACTGGAATGTCAGCACTTTTCTGTTTTCCTAACTTCTACCATGTTTACTTCGGAAACAGGGCATTTGTTTCATCAGAACCAGTCGTCCTGAAAACGCTGTCATTTACAACAACAATGAGGACTTCCATATTGGACAGGCAAAGGTAAATAAATAGAATAGAAAAAATATGCAGCATTCCTTTTGTAAAAGCCCTTTTTCCTCTAAAGTGTTGCAATGCCAAAGATTTGATCTTTTCATTAAAATCTCTAGAAATGTAAAAAAACTCAGTAAGATTTAGTGTTAAAACACACAGAAATTCTTTCTTGCAGGTGGTTTTGAAGAGTAAGGATGACCAAGTGACTGTGATTGGAGCAGGAGTCACTCTTCATGAAGCACTGGCTGCAGCTGAGCAGCTGAGAAAAGGTGGGACTTTTTTCCTTTTTGTCATTTAACACAGAAAAAAAATCAATACTAGTCAGCCTAACTGCTGACCCTTTGTACTGGTAAACATTAATTACACTGTTCAGACAGCTAGTCAGTCACCTGTTAGCTGATAGAGTACAACACAGCATGCAGCTGCCAGGCTTGCCTAATGGAGGAGGTTTTAGTTGGCTTAGCAACATTAGTAGCCACGAAAATTGTCAAACTGATCAGATCAAGGTCTCCTTAGAATTGCTGATCTGTGATAGTGGCCTGTGGGCAGAGGCTTGGGGACACTGTGTGAGAAGCAGGAGTGGCACCTGGTCTGGGTGAGCCAGGTACAGCACAATCTGCTGCAAACAGGCTGGGGCCAGGTCCCAAACCACAGCTTGTCACCTGTGTGCCTGTGGGCACCTGGCCCTGTGTTGGGCTCACTGCTGACCTGGGTTCCTTTGAATGCAGCAGCTCTGAATGAGCGTGGGACGGGCACAAATCTATGGCAGTGCTCAAGTCACTGACGTGTCACAGCAATGATAATCCTTCAATGAAATAAGAGAAAGAAACCATCAAAAACCCATCTGTGAGTCAGGGGCCTCTGCCCAGGAAGAGATTACAAATAGCAGGAGATAATACAGTAATGCTGCCCATGGCTTATGGGCAGCTTTGTGTGCAGTATCCTGGTGGACTGATACTTTGTCCTGACCTTGAGTCACCAGGCTTAAGACATTTTAAAAGTTGTGTTTTCGGAACCATTGTTATTTTTCTACATTTACCGTGCTTTACAATGCTCTGCTGATCTTGAAGTCTGAGTAATCACCTCTGGAGAGATAATCCCATAGTGCAGAGGCAGTGTCTAATACCCAAAATGCACTGGCCACTAAAGAGCCTTCAGTCACAAAACTGTGACAATAGGGCCTCTTCATGTGTAGGAGTTGGCCCAGTGTTCAACCAGCCAGGATCAGAGACAACCTCACATAACTGCTATTCTTTATAAACAATTGCCATTTGTCTGCAGCTTTAATAAGCCATCTGGGCCTGCCTTATGAGGGCAGGGCAGATTCTGGGTGTGGTGCCATCCAACCTTAAGGGTGCCCCAGTAGGGCTGGGCAGTTCAGACAGGCACCCATGAGAGGTGGCAGCCTGCAGTGAAGAAAGAATTCAGAATGCCTACAGACCAAAGAATCAGGTGGAAATTGTACTTGGCTTGACAATAAAGTTAAAATAAATGTGTGGGGAAAAAAATTGCAATTGACAGTCTGAATAAGGAGGATTTTCTGGCAACTGGATTCTACTCTTACCTGGGGAAAGCCAGTTAGATGACTGTTTTGCTGATGGGTGCCCCTGGTAACCTTGAGTCCCTCATCCAAGCCTCCTCCATCATGAATGTGAATGAATGGATATCACAATTCCACAAGGTGCACAGAGAAAGAATACATATAAAAATTAGGCTTGGCTGGGTTCTGTGGTAGATGAGCCATAGGTGCAGGTACCTGGAAGTTCATGTGGGCAGTTCTCATAATGGTCTAGGAGATCACAGCCATTTCCTGTACCACTGGCATTGTCTTGCATGTTGCAATTCTTTGTTGCAAATCATTTCATTTATTCATGCAGAAAAAATCTACATCCGTGTGATTGATCCCTTCACTATAAAGCCCCTGGATAAGAAGACAATACTTGAAAATGCAAGAGCAACCAAGGGCAGGATCATCACTGTTGAGGACCACTACCATGAAGGTGAGCGGGGTCTGGGAGGCCACAGCCCTCAGAGGCTGGAGTATGGGACCTGATGCTGTCATCCCATTAAAGCAAAAGAGACATTTCAGCCTTTTTTGGTGCTGTTAGGCTTATAAAGTGACACGAAGGGTTGAAAGGTTCTTGAAATGTAAGGGGTAATCAGGGCTGCCTTTCTGATGAACTTGGCCTCGTGTGCCCTTTGTGTGCTTGGTCCAAGTGAAGTCTGGATTCATTTGTGCCCAGTGAAATAGTGAATTCCTGCTGTGCTGCAGGGGTTCTGCACAGGGTGTTCTCTGAAAGGCTGTACAGCAGCTGCTCTGCAGGTGTGAAATTGCAAGAGAGACCATTGCTGTGCAGGTTTAAGTATTCCATGTGTCCAAAAGCTTGGCTCCAGGTTGCTTGAAATCAGATGGTTCGGGCAGTTTCCACAGTTTTTCCACAGTTACTCTGGGATAAATTCCTCCTTTTTTTCTTTTCCACCATCAAAGATACCCACGAACAGAAATTAGTAGATATAGTTATCAGAATGTTATCCTAATTTAAGGTGAGCATCACTCTTGCCAGGTACCTGAAGTGACTTGGTTCTTAAATGCTGGATACACCATATTTTTGTCCCAGACTTTGGATGGTGATAGATCACTGAACCTCATCATTTTCTAGCTTAGTGTTCAGCTCTGGACAAGTATTTTACTGAAGGTTTGCAAGATGGCAGAGTCTTAACTGTGAGGTGCTGAACAGGGGCTTTGTGCAGGCATGGTGCTCTGTGGTGCAGGCAGGGCAGGTGGCTGTGCATCAGAGCCCTGAGTGCATTGCAGGCCCCATCACACTCCTCTCACCAGCTGCATCCACAGAGGTGCCTCTGGCTGGAGGCTCCAGTTGGTTAAATCCCACCATGCCTGGAGCTGTGGGCAGCCCTGTGATCCTGGATACACACTGGCTGAAGGGTAGCACTAAGGTGCTTCTTCTACCAGCTCTCACAGCACATCCTTTGGACACAAGTCTTGTTTTCTTCTTCCCCAGCACTTCTGCTTCCAGTGTCTCTCCTGCCTCCATGCAGTTCCCGTTGCATCCTCAGTCCCTGTGACTGATAGTGAGTCAGAGCCGAGCTCTGAGCAAAGGTTGTGAATACATTACATAACCCAGAGAGGTGCCCAGCGGCACGTACAGGCACTGTGAAAAGAGGGAGCTCTGAAGTGCTGCTGAGATTGGTTGGAATTTCAGCACGTTAAGTACACTTGTAAATGCTCTTCAGTCAAAGTGTATTTTTAAACCTGGTTCCTGGTGGCTGATGCTGAGGTGGTGAGAGCTTGCTGACAGTCCTGTGCCCTTGAGAGGCAGGTGTGTCCTGCTGCTGATGGCTGAGTACCTAAGAAACGGCAGCCTGCTTGTCCTCAGAGCGCCTTTGATACAGGGCAGGGTTTTCATTGCACGGCTGGCCCACTCAGACACGTGTGATTGGCGTTTTCCTAAGCCTGGGAATGGAGGCTGGAAGTTGCAGGGCCCTTTGCTCAGACACACACACACAGAGCGTGGCTGCTCCCTCTCGGACTCCCCGTCAGTGCCGTGTCTGCCCTCTCTCCGCAGGTGGCATTGGCGAGGCCGTGTGCGCTGCTGTGGTGGGCGAGCCCGGTGTCACCGTCACTCGCCTGGCCGTGTCCCACGTGCCCCGCAGCGGGAAGCCAGCCGAGCTGCTGAGGATGTTTGGCATTGACAAGGATGCCATCATGCAGGCCGTGAGGGCGGCCGTGTCCAAATCCAGGAACGCCGAGTAGCTCGAAGCGTCTCATGCTGCGTAACGGAAGAGCTGCATCGGGAGAGGTTAAGGCAGGCAAAGGTGCTTTATGTAGAGAGTTCTAATAAATCTACCAGCTTAAAAAACCTGGGGGTTAATCTCTTCTCTTCTCTGGGGGGTTTGGTGGAATGGGGTAATACCTGAATGTTTTGAGTCCCTCCTCTCTGCGTTGCCCCCAGCCATTTAAAACCAAAGGCAGGGAGGAAGTACCCCATGTGCAGGGTGATGCTGAAGTGGAATGGGATGTTCCAGGTCCTGGGGAACCAGTGGGGAGGTGGGGCCCAGCAGAGCCCTGGGCTCAGGTAGGACAGGCTGAATGATAGTGCAGAGAGCACAAGCTCAGTGAAGGAAGTTGAAAATCTTCATAGGAACTTGCAGTTTTGAGTGCTTGGCTGATGCTGCAGCAAGGGTGATGCTGAGAAGGATTAAAGAAGGATCTGGAAGAAGAGCAGGAAATTCCCAGGTACCCAAGAAAATGCAGCTCAATGTGTAAGTTGCTTTTTTTTTGAGAATTGACTTCTCCTGTGACCTGCTCTAAGTGGCTGAGCTGTTCATCTCGCATGGTGGGATGCACTAGGTGACTTTTTAAACATTTTGCTGTTTTTAAACGTTTTGTGTATTTTACCCTGAAGGAGTTTCTGTTAAAATTAAAAATTCATTGCTGACTGCAGAGTACCAAATTCAAAACATTAAGTATTGAAACGTTTCTCATCCTGACTGTTGCACAAGTTGGGTTTCAGAAAGGCATGAGAGAGCAGAGGACACTAAAAAAGCCCTTTTCATCAGAGAAGGGTGACTCTCCATAGTTTTCAGTTCACCCAAAAGCTATTTGCCACTAACGTGGCTACAGTGGTCTGAGCAAGACTTTATCTGCAGACTAACACAAAATATACAGTATTTTGGGATGCTGGAATATTTCTACAAAGACATGTAAATAGTCCATGTAAATGAGAATATAAATACTATGAAATAACTTGTATTCACTCTTCTTGCACAATTTAGCCCTTGAGGGGTTGGGTGGCAGCTGTGCTGTGTTGGTGCAGGCCTGAGTGCAACTGTTGGTGTTTCTGGCAGTGCAGCTGGAACTGCAGGCAAGAGTGATCAACACTGGTGCTTCAAATTACATACAACAAAAAGTAACCTTTCTAATTGTTCCTGTAAAACTCTGAGCTGTTTGGGTTTACAGCTTTCAGATTTACATTTCCTTACAAGTCCATGTTTATGGCTTCTTCTGTCCAACTTGTTGCCTTCATCATTCTGTGGGTATGAAGACCTTACATTTTTACTAAAAATTTAAATATAGCCCCTTTGCTTGCAGTCTTCCTACGATTGCATTAGCCCCATATCTTTGCAATGTGTAACACATTCCTATAAAATGAGAGGAATGTCAAAGTTCCATGTTTATTTTACTCAAAGAAAAAACAAGGTTGGAGGATGAGTCAAATCAAGCACTTTGTTTTTTTCCCCTGAGAAAAGATGAGATTTGCTGTTGTTAATAATCTCATTACTGCAGCACTCTGTCAGTGCCTGTAACATCTCCCCAGCTCTCCTCGGGTGAAACCGCTGCCCGCCCACTGCTCCGAGTTCTGCCACAATCAATCCATCAGCCCAGTGCCAGCACGGCCGGGGCTCAGCTGGGACAGCAGTGCCGGCCTCTGCCTGCTCTGGGCAGCACAGGGGGGAGGAGGAGGTGCTCAGAATTCCTACAGAAACAGCCACAGCCTAAGCCAGACTAGCACAGGACAACACTGGTCTGTTGCTGATTTTGGTACAGCCCAGGCAGACCAGAGTGGTTTGCTACAAGTGAGAGATGCACCAGCACACAGCTGCCTGGGGGAGGGAAGGTGGATGTGTTTATATTTAAATGGAATTAAACACAAAGCTCCATCTCAATTGTCTTCCAAGCTCTGCTGAGCCACAAACGGCTTTGGAATCCAGAATGCGGCCCCATATCCCAGTTTCAGGTTTATTTTTGAGGGAAAGGAGTGGTGTTTTTCAGAGGTTTCACATTTCAGTATTTCACATTGGCCATTGGGTTGTTAGGTTCACCTCATACAGCACTTCCTTTAGTACTGGACATCTGGACAGCCAGGTTTGGGGAACTCTCCTGAAATACTCCTCCTAGGCAGCTTTCCTCACACCTGTGGGATGAAGAAAAAGATGTCAGGACTGCTGTGATCAGACTGTGCTGTATCCACACAGCTTTTCAATACTCTTTGTGTTTTGTGTCCATAAACATGGATAAACATGAGCCAGGAGTCTGAAGACCCAACAAGTGAAGCCTCCCTCCACTCCCTGAGATTTTATTTAAGCTATAGAATTCTTATGCAGACACTGCCAGGAAATAGTACCCTATACAGGGTGGAGTATTAAAAATGTGAAAATGTTCTGCCACAGGGAAAGAGTCAAGACTAATTCATTTTCAAACCCAAGCAACTGTAATGAACTGTAGTAAAATATTCCTTTTTATTTTTTTTAAGGCAGTAAGATTGGAAATTATCATTTAAATGAGTTAGTCTTAATTCTTGACCAAACCAAAGCACCCCAGGAAGGTCCAGGCAGATGCTGTCAGTAAAAAGAGCACTATTACCTCTTAGCCTGAATCTGTCAATCAGAGGAACAAAGCTGTCAAGGACACTCCGAATTCGGTACACTGGGCATGAAAACAAATATAAGCAACATAAAACATAAAAAAATTGAAAAATGGCAAAACCCAAACACTGACACTTGTTTAAACAAGCCCATCTGCAATATCACTAATAACAAAGATCAGATTGAGTCATGAGAGAACCATCCACAACCTCCCACCACGTTTACATGAGATTACAGAGGAGACGAGTCCTTGCTTGGGGAGCCGTAACGTCCTGCTGGTGGCAGCTCTCCTACGCCATCCCCAGGGACTGCCAAAATGCCCAGGTTTTAACATTTCCCATCACTGCTGCCATCCAAGTTCTGCCCCGAGCTCCTCCTCAGTCCCAGGGGAAGGCATGGCAGCCGGAATGCACAGCATCTTATCCAGTGGATCTGGGAAGATGGGCCTTGTGCTAAAATTACTCGTTGTCATGGCAACGCAGCATTCGGCCATTGCTGCAGAAAGAGGTAACTCAGGGTCTTGTGATCACTGAGAAGGAAAAATGAGTCAGCCTCTCCCTTCAGGAGCATTAAGGCTCCTTGTCTGCAGCCCCCCTGGAACTGGGAGGTGTTGGGGGAGAGTTAAGTGGTGAGTTACAGAATCTCGACCCCGCTGGGTTTACGGCCCTGTGGTGACTGTGTGACCTTGTCCTTAGCACAGGGACACAGCTGCTGCTGCAGGGACACTTACCTAGACCAAAGTATATCCCAGTGGTTTCCAGGGAAGCAAAGGTGATTAAACCAATCCCAAGAGAAATAGTCCAATCTAAGGCAACAAAATAAATGTTAGCTTTGTTCATTTTTCTAGAGTGCAACAATTTTTCCTTCTATTGAATCTTGCCTTACCTTTGTGGTAGTAGTAGCAAACTAGTAAAGCTCCAATGGCAAAGCAAAGAATGACAAAATGAAAGAATTCATCTGAAATTGAGAGGGAAGATTAGGTCACAACTGCAGCCATGGCCCTTCCAAATCCACCTTTAGGTACAGAGCATCACTCACAGAATGAAATCCATTTCCCAAGATTTCTCAGGCACTAGGCTCAACTTTGTGAGAAGCTTCAATGATTTTCATCAAGAAGCCTTGATGCACTTCAACAAAGTACTCATGTTGGAAAAATAAAGGTTTTTTTGAATCAGAGATCTTATTCGTGGACTAAGGTCCAACAGGTTTGCCATCAGTTTGATTTAATAAATCAGTTACCATCCTTCCGTATGCCCATCCACCGTACTGTCCACTGAGGGGGGTGAGTGCTTTCCTTCTCAAATGCTACAAAAAAGAGATGTCTTTTATTGCCATGGAACTGTGAAATTAAGGAGTTTAAAGTTTATTTCCCTTTTTGTATCTGAAATAGATTGTCAGAGCAGAATATATGTAAAACTGTTTGTTGGTCTGCGAGTCTTTCAGAAAGATCAAATTAGCAATTTTAAAATCACTCCAAGGAGCATGGTTTTAAAAACGAGTTTAAAAAAAGTATAACCAGATGGCTGCATTAACAATACTGATTGTTTTAAAGCACTCTGGGTCTTTTCTGCCTCTTCTGGGACAATCCATAGTCTCAGAATGACAGTGGGGGAGTAAGGTCATTGTGCAAGGGAGCTTCAGTTTGATTCCTGGGTGCTTTGCACAACCACAGCTACAATAATAAAATCCCCTTCACTACTCAGGGAGTGAGAACCATCCCTCTACTTAACACCTGATGTCAAGTACTTCTGCACCTCCCAAAATAAGACCTGTTGCTGAAATGAGTCTCCTGCAGCTACACTGGTATAGAGAAAAAACAATGGAAGAACAAACAAGGTATTTTAGAGGTTTAAACACAGAGCAATTGGCTCTTTGTCATGAGCAGAGTTGCCAACTTCTCTTTTTTCTCCAGCTGTATTACCAGAAAGAGCTGAGTGTTTTACCATCTCTCCAACGATGGGTTCAAAGCAGCAGTTTTTTCCTTTTCTCTCTGTTGGTGGCTCGACCAGCCCCCAAGGCACCTGATACACCCAAGCCTTTGGGAGTTGATTCAGCACAAGTTTCAGATGCTGATTTCCCCTACACTGGGCTGTGCATCCAGGCAACCCCTGCCTGGCAGTGAATCTTCTCTAAAGATGTAGGAGGTGAGTACTGGAAGTGTCCTTTACATGAGCTGTAGACTTCTGCTGTGCTGCTTTTGAGCCATGGAGCAACTAAACCTTGCCAAGAAATTCTGTTGTGGGCCACCTGATACAGGCATCACATTTTTGACTCTTTAAGCAGCCTGGATTGATCACATTCTGGTTTGGGGGCAAACTCAGTTATTTTCTTATTAACAATACAGCATTGCATTATTCTGACTCACAGATACAACTCTGTGCAGCTGTATGAATGATCTATAAAGAACTCAGCAGAACATCTGCTTCCAGAACTCCACTTCCTAAATGCAACAGTCCCACTCTAACTTTGCATCATGGAGTGACTTGCACAGTATTTCTTCTATTAAAGTATTCCATGTTAATACCCATTTTCAACCTTCTACTTCTTGATTAGACAATCTCTAGTCATCAAGGAGCTGGTATTGCCTTCATCACTAAGCAAAATTCAGTTCTGAAAGAGCATCCACAAGATAAACTTTTGTTTGCATGTTTGTACTCACCATCTGCATCTGAATCTTCTCTTTTGGCAATCTCTGAAAAGCAATATAGTTTAGTTATTTCTGATGGAAAAAATACAAATATAGAGCTTCCCACCATACTCAGCACCAAGAAGCAGAGTGAGTAACACCCTACCTGCAACAAAACCTGGGGTGAGTGGCAGAGAGGCCAAACTGGAAAAGTACCATGACCCTTTCTGCACCTGGCAATGTGGGGAGAATATGGCCCTGCAATGGATCCCTCTGCCCTGGTGTTCTGCGTGGCTCTTTGGAGATAGGTAACTCAAAAACCTCTCCAAGGGATTATGCTGCAATTTGTATCTTCTCCACTGCACAGAACAGAAGTGGTTGAACAGATGTCCTCTCAAAAGGCTGCTCCACTGGGCTGTTTGCCTCTCCTAACTCATCCTGTGGCCTTGGCCTGGGCACAAGAGGGATGAGCTCAGTAATTCAATTAAGCCATTGGCAATTTCCTGCTATGGGCTTTTTACAAACATTCTGGGGCCGTGCAGCCGTGTCTGGTGGGAGGAAATCTGCCTTCAGACTGCCTGTCTGTGCAAGCCTCTTGGCTGGCACTGCTGCTCTGTTGTCTGACATCTGGCTTTCACCTGGCACCTCCTGCTGGGAATGCTGTGAGCTAAGGCAGGAATGCATTCAGAGCCAAGCATCACTGCTTGCAGAAACCAAGTTCCAGGTCCCTCCCCAGGCTTCAGGGAATGCTAAAAACTCCCTCTAGCTATTTTGGCTAAGACTGAACAGTTGCCCAACAGAACTGCTGGGTTTTCCCCGAAAAAGGATGATGACTGCTGTGAGCCTGATCTTGTGAGAACCTGGCAGGCCCAGAAGAATGGGTTAACCTGCTAGAACACCTTGTACAAATCACCTGCTGTCAGCCAGCCACCACCACAGCCTTGCAACAGAATGTCTGCACCATGCCCAGGTCTTACACCAGGCTAACTGGAAACCAAGGGATTTATTTTTTAATGTCTCAGCAGGTCAGAAGGAAGACACTGCAGGATGAGGTGACCTGGGAGCGCTTACCTGAACCTCTGTAGGGAACCACCTCTGCTGGTATTCCTAAAACATGACACAGAGATGAGGTAGGTTAATACCTGCAGTGAGTGTGTGTGTCTGGTGCCAGTGCCAGCCCAACAGCTCCCTGAAATCAATGCAGGTGTGTAACAGAGACAAGGAAGAGACCAACTCTGACTCCTGAGAGAGGAGTTGCAGGTTATGCAGTCAGAAAGTGGGAAATCACTGAACTACTATCCCCCATATTCCATCTCTCCAAGTATCTGGAGTCAGGTATAATCAGACTCCTGTGAGACAGATTAGATCTCCTAATATCAATTTAAATGAGCTGCTCTTACACCTGGGCTGAACTGAGTTTAAGACATTTATTAAAATATTAACACTTTACATTTTTTACATCCATAGCTATTTCTGTGTATTGACACAGCACATTTTTTTCATCTGCATTGTGCTTATTTTCCATTGTTCCTTTGGGAGGAAAGGAAAAGCCTCAGGAACAAGGTGGTCCTGCTGCTAATCTGCAGTCAGGGCTGTGGGCTGACTGAGCCCCTGTAAGTAGTGGTTGTGACAGATATTTTCAGGATCCTTTTGCTGCATTTCAGTGGCAGCTGTACAGACCCAGGCAGCAGGACTCCTCCCACAACAGCAGATTCTGCTGCTTTCCTGGTTCAACTCTGAGCACAGGCCATGGCTGAGTGTCAGCATTAGTGGAGCCTCATCTTGTAGGAAAATGTCTTTCCTACAGCCAAATTCTGACTTGTCTTTCTTCTACATCTACACATGTTATATGCCTTCGTTCAACAACCAAACCAAAGAATGCAAAAAACTACCCTTTTTTGGTTTATATTGGCTGCCTCTAGTTAAAGCCAATACTGTTGTCACTTTGTCCTACCTCCAAGTAACTGGCCTTCAGTCTTCTGTCTTCCTAAATCTTCCTCATCAGTGTCTGGAGAAGAGAAAGTGTTTGTTCATCAGAGTAAAGAAAAATATGCTAGCAGCATCAGAAACAACAGCACTGTAGTTGTTTGCTCATAATATAATCATCTGAAGGTAAAAATCAAGGCTTTGAAATGCAAGGATCACTAGTGGCTGCTTTTACCTCACAGCTCTCTTCAAATCTGACTGAATAGGTGAAACTCAGCAAAATCTGAAGCTGGAATAACTTGTATAAAGGGCTGTAGTGAGAAGTTATGATCTTTCATTTGGGGAAGGAATCTTGCAGCAGACTTCTGTGTTTCTGAAACCAACTTCCACAAGAGTGGGAGGCAGCCACTATTTTGCTGATCATGAATCAGGTACTGATGATTTTCTATGTTCTCTCTTTTGCAAAATTTCTTACTTTATTCAGAGCTAAGCAGAATTGCCATGGAATTGCTGCACATCTCCTATGTCAATCCTCACAAACATGCAGTCAGACTAAGTTATGTATCAGGAAAAATAAAATAAATCCTCTTTACCTTGTGTATCTTCATCCATGGATTCATGGGATGAGTTTTCAGACTTTTTACCCTCTTCTGAATATACAAAATTCCTTTCCAATCTCTTCAGGAGTTTCAATTTTTCATCTTTTTTTATAAAGAGAGAAAAAAAAAAACATTATCAGCAACGACATTTTCTCTCTTTTACAACTGCAGATTTCACAATGCTTTATTAAAGGTTGCCTGATGGGAAATCAAACCCCTTGTCTAATTTCAGTTGTGTTTTTTGCACACAAAGGGTAGTACAAAGCATCAAATGAATGCATCATACACACCACAGCTTAGACTTTCTTAAATGGTTGTGGTAGACACCTAAAGTTTCATATTCTGGCGTTTAATTATTCATAATGTTACCCCCGTGCAAATTCCCAGTCCCTGAAGCAGCAGCTGCAGCTGAACGATGCTTCAGCTGGAGAGGAGTGGCTCACCCTGCCCTGGGCCTCTTCTGCCAGGGCTCCCCGTGCCAACGCCGCGGCTCCAGCTCCCTCTCGTGGCACAGGAGCACAGCCCTCACAGCCAGGCCACAGAGGCAGCCCCGCTGCTCCTGGCTCCTGGGGCCAGGGCTGACTCTGAACACCTTCACACCCAGCTCGCTGCTCAGGGCCGGGGCTCTGAGCATCTCTTCGTCAGGAGCTGCAGGATTTGGGCACAGGCGGTGGATGGGATTCCTTCCCCTCCAGCTCCTCGAGGCTGCTCACAGCCCAAGGGCAGGAAAAGGGTCTTGTTGTTACCAACATTCCTGCTCTGACAGATAACTAAAGCTGGACTGTGCTCCAGGAGGTCTCTCCCCTTCAGGAACAACTTTAATCAAGGCAGAAGCAGGAACAGAATATCCTTGAAGGTCTCCAATTGAATTCAGGGTCATCTTAAGTGAGTGCTGCTCTATCATTGACTAAAGACAGTTAATGGCTATGGACCCTGTGAAACTGCCCTTACTTTCTTACTGCACAACCAGGCAAATAAGTCTCTTTTATCTTGTTGCCAGGTTCAGCACCCAGTGTGCCACCGCCTGTCCCTTTCTTTTAGTTTTACATATACTGCTAGGGAATTATTTGAAAAATTTTTGAGTGGCTCAGCTCTGATTTCTTACCACTGTGACTGCTCAGAGGGGTCCTGGCTGGCTGGATAAGTCTGTGCAAAAAAGTCAGGGAAAACTTTCTCAGGTCAGAGAAACTTCTTTGGCAGCATCATCCCAGGACATGGTCTCTCCCCAACACAGGGGTTTTTTTTCCCCAGAAGAAGCCAAGTCAAACTACAGTACAATACTAACTTTGGTTCCTATTACCACCTAACTGCCTTTCCTTCAGCAATACTTCCAGACGGTTCAGTTTTTCACTAATAAACATTTCCAGGCACGTATCAGAGTTTTCAAGCTGCTGTCAAGTCCCACTGGCACTGCAGTAATTTTAACAAAACAGCTGACAGGAAGACAGGTAGGACTCACCCTTTCCCTTGGAGCTGGGCAGCTGCCTGTACCCAGATGGGTTGGAAGTCTTCAGCAAAAGGTAAAGAAGAGCCATTGCCTCGACTCCTTTCTTCTCTACGGCTTTCAGGCAGGCAGCACAGCCTCCAGGGAGGACATCACAGCTGTTGAGGAGCTGAAAGGAAGGTAAGTAGTCTTTCCAATAAAACACAGCCTGTAGAAGCACAGCCTGATGTGCAAATGACTGTATCTCACCCTGTGGGAAATGTAAACCCCTGCTCCTACTATACAAAGGGGAAATTGGGCACAATGAGTAATGCCAAAGATGGGAAGAGAATGTAAACTCCATTCAGCAACTCAGAGCAGAGCCATCAACTGGGAAAAACAGCATGGTGAGCAGTAGTTAACTATTCAGAGAGCTGGAGAAATACAGTTTAGGGTCTGAAAATGGCCATGCAGTTGCTGCAGTATCTTACAGCAAAATGTCACTAACCTGCCTGGAACATAGTGAGCTGAACTGAACCTGAGGAATTTATACAGATACACTTATTTTTGCACATGGAGAGCAATGAAGTAAGAAGCAGTGGCCTGAACCTCATTTATCTAAGTGCCCTGTTACACCTTTTAATATATTTCAGCATATCAGATAATGGGACTGTATGTTCTCTCTCTCCAGAGTATAGTAGAAAAGTATCTGCATAACAAGGATAAGTGTTTCTTTGTTAACTTACGTTGTTCTTTTCTTCAGTATTCAGAATAGGTGGGTCAGTGGTGGCCAAGCATTTTACAAGTGATTCCCAGAAGGACTGGTTCGTTTTCTCATGATTCTCCAAGTACTTGGCATCAGCAGCAAAAACCCTCTGGAAAATGCCTGTGAGGAAAACAAGGCTGTCACTTGTGCAGGAGTAGATGGGAGTTGCATGGCAGTGTTCCTGTGGTGCTCAGTGCAGGTGTGGTGACAGAGACCAGGCTCTAACACCCAGCCCAACACCAGCACCCAGGAAAGAGAGTGGTGCTGTATTGTAGAAAGCACCTCAGTCTGCCACAAAACAGCCAAAAAATGTCAGTAGTCCATATAAATTACTGATGTCTCTGTGATGCCATTGTCTCAGTTAGAGAAGCATGGCAAGCGTTCATCCCCAAAGTATTCTCAGCTATTTAACTGGTGCTTATTCTGACCATGCTGTTTTACAGACAGGCACAAGGCACCAAGGGCTGGATACCAAGATACTGAGATTGCTCATCAGGCATTTAATGCACAGCAGTCTCCTTCATGTATCTAAATTCCCACTTGCATGTGCACAAAGCCTAAGAGGAGCCTGTGGAAGAGCTGGGAATTGACTGCTGGTCTCTCTTTTACAAGCAAGGAGATGGATAGGGTGTGTTTTCAGAGGAAATAGATTTCATTGACTCATGCCCACCCTGGCAAACACTGCTGTGCAGTGTGCCTGAGCCAAAGCTTTGATCTTTGTGTGCTCCCCTCACCTTGCTGTTCTTCAGTAAGATCTGGGATCTGGACATCCAAGTTCTCCATTGCGGTGCCTGTTTGAAATGGGAGAAAAAGCACATTTAGAATCAGGTCACTGACCTGCCTGGTTTTCTGTGTTTGATTTTCTGCAAACACAGCATCTCTCTCTGGACCTTTCAGTTTTGAAATCACTTCTCTGTTTCACATTATGATTCATTTACCCTCCTGGAACCCAATTCTCTCACTCCTCTGAATGAGTCCTACTGGCCTTTGGTTATTGGGAAAGAACAAAAGTCTGATCACCATGAGTAAAACAAAAAGAAGTCAGACTTGATCATTCACATTGTTGTTTTGTAAAGCTACCAAGGTGCTAATTAACTATTTACCACAGATGTGAGTAACCCAATAGGCCCTGTTCCATTCACGAAACAGAGCAATTATCCTGTACCTCTGACATCCTAATACTTAAAATGTATCAGCCCGGAAAAATAGCAGAAATACTTCCTAGGGAAGTCCCACAAGACTTTGAATTCTTGTCTCACAGAAGACTTTGATGCTTCAACATCTGTTCTTCCCAAGTTGCCATGAAGAGGAAATTTCCATTAACTTTAGCTTTATGAATTACAAATTTTTAAGTGTTGATTCCATTTTAATTACTGGTATTTGCCACAGAAACAAACATTCTGACATCCCCAAAATACAACATTTCCTTCTGTTTTGATAAACTTGCCACAGAAGTTTTGGCCTGAGGCTGGAATATTCTGATGGTGCACATTTTGTGGTGGCTGTGGTTCTGAACTGTTGCCTCTGCCCAATGTGGTCCAGGCATCCTGCACTGATGTATCTCCCCTTGTGCAACATTGCAAGTAACCCACATTTGTACTGAGAGATGCAAATGAAGATTTTTGGGGAGCCTGAAGCACAGTTTTCACTATGCAGGGCACAATAGGAAAACAGTTTATACCTTCACACTTTTTCTTACAATACGACTTTTGGATCCATTCAACAAAACACTTCCAAATCAAGCAGTTTGAAAACTAAATATATCCTTCAGATTTTCCAGAGGAAAGCCTGTTTCTTTTCCTACTGGCATTTTTAGTTCTCTAGACCATCATACCAATCAAAAAAATATTCTAATACAAAACCCAAAACGGGTCAGTTAATATCTTCAGAAAGATCTTGTAACACACAAGCAAACACTCAAACAGAGCAATTTTTAGGGTGTCAGTTCTCAGACAGAGGAAATCAGACACAAATAGACTTCAAAAGACTTCTGGGAAAATTACATAACCACTTTCAAAGGCTCAGCTCAGAAACGCTGGCTTACCTGCCTCCAAAGTGTACTGTGAGAAAACAATATTTTAAGAACATTTTGAAATTATTTCCAGTGGTGAATCTATGCAACAGGTCTACAGATATTTCCCTTTCCCTGACTTACATCCAGCCTTTGCTGCTGTAGCTGTGGCAGCAGCCCTGTGGGAGCTGAGAGCCTGTGAGCACCCGATAGGGAATGCAGGAAATGCATCTGTCCCCTCTGCTGGGTAACCACCAGCTGAAGTGGAAACGTAGGAACCCAGCACACCACACCCTGGACAGACTTGTTCTTGGCCACTCAATAAAGAATGTCAGTTCTACGCACTTATGTATCTCCAGCTATGGTTTTCTGCCTTTTTCAGTCTCTTTCTTGCCTTCCTATTTGCTCAACTTAGACCTTGCAACAGTTGTTTGTTTAAGCTAAATCCTTTAGGCCTCTCTCTGGACTGCACAGTCAAAATACCAGGGCTAAAGGAACAAAAGTACTTTAAATATAAACATTTTTTCCAACTGATTAATTCAATTTCAAAAAATAATTTATAAATATCCAGATATTTTACTATTGAGTGAAACCCAGGAGGGTTTTCTTTGGGGTTCCTAATACCTAGTGAAGGCCACTTTCAGTGGCATTTTAAGGCAGGTTGCTCTTGCCCTGACAGGTACCTGTCACAGCAGCTGCCCTATCCTGGCCTTGCATCATTCCAAAGATAAACTGAGCAGGTGGGCACTACCCAACCTGTCCTGCCATGCACTCAGGAAGGGCAGGGAAGACTGAAGGCAGGGAAGGTACTGTCAACATCATCTTCATCTGCTGTCAGACTGATTTACTTCAAAACTGCTCCTTTGCTGGCCCAAATGACCAGACTGCTCAGCTCTTCCAGCAACAGAAACACAGTTGCTTAATGCACTTTTGCATCCCTCTGTGGAAAGACCTGGATGCCACAACAGGATCCAGGAGCAACCAGCATCTGCTCCCATCTCCCTTTCTGTGCCTCCAGCACAGCTCAGCCCAGTCAGTCACCAAGATTTACATTAACCAAGGAAGTTGGGTGCCTAATTTCTCTTAGACTATGCATAATTAATTCCCCTGTGGCTCTTCTGGGAAGAAAATCAGATCTAAACAAAGGATAAGTATAGGTGCTTAATTATTGTATGTTTTAAAAGTGACTTAGTTGATTATACCTCATAATGAGAGAAGGATGATGATATACTGGTATTTCAGCCTGGCCATGAGCTCACTGGGGAATGACATGAACAACAGACCTCACCTTGCTTTCCCCACAGTAAATCAAAATTTAATTGCAGTGAGGTCTTTTTAACATGTTAGAATAAAATTTGTGTGCAGAGTCAGATTTAGATAGCGAGGCTAACAACTTCCATGCACAACAACATTTTGCCTAGCTGCTTAAATATATCTGAGGGAAATTGCTCAATGGGATAACAAAAAAAAATGCAAACGAAGTAAAATAAGGTTGTTTTGACTTCAAGACAAAAATCAGACAATCCTAAACCTTTTCCCTTTGAAACTGCTTTTACCTTTAAGTTATATGCTGACACCTAATCTTACTAAATCTTATTTTAAACATAAAGTCCCTCAATGCCCTTTTCTCAAACCAAACCAAACCAACTTCTTAAAGCACACCTGCAAGTCTTAGGTTGGTCCTAGCAGTTGGTTCCACGGGAAGATGTCCTGGAGGGCCGTGGCTGTGATGAAAGTTGGCTTTCTTCCAGTGAGACAACAAAAACTGATCCACACCAGCTTGGGTTGAAACTGCTCCTGCTCCAGTCTCCTCGGGCTGTGGTAATAATCCTGCTACCCTTCTGCTTGCCTTCCTGTTGTCAAATATAGCTGAAATGTGACACAGAAGTAGCAAAACTCTGACTTTTCACTCTCCTTGAACACAGGCGTGTAGAGAGACCCAGCAAGTGCATGTCACTGTAGGTAGGGCAGCTCCCCAGGCTCGCTCTGACTGGCCCCATGGGGGTGAGCAAGGAGCAGGCACAGCCCATCCACTCCTTGCCGCAGCTCCAGCACTTCCTTCCTCTCCTGGCTTTCACAGCAAGCCCAGACACGGTGGCTGCACTGCTGCCAGCCCCACACCTGTAAGCCCGGGGGGTTTGCTGCCCGTTTCCCAGCTCTGCTGTAAGCACTGACATGCAATATTTGAAATTACCTGGTTTGTGTTTCTCCTTTCACGCCGCGTGCCTCTCTGTGGTCGTTGCAAAGCTCTGAAGGGAAGAAAATTAACTCATCAGAAGCCAGAAAAGTTCATGCTTGTAGTCTAAGTAAAATTAGGGCAAACAAATCTTTCTCTATGCATTAAGTGTTGGGTTTGCCATGAGGATTTTAGAGAACAAAAAATATTTAAAAGATGAGGAAGTTGAGTCAAAAAGACTCAAGCTGAGTCAAGAAGAGAGGGAAGTCCTGTAACCCCCACAGCACCAGAAGCCTTTTTTGTACAGTGGCTCGATGCCTCAGACAGCAACCAAGAACCCAGCAGCATACTGAGAGGCAGCACACAATCCACGAACACCCTCAGGCTTGACCCCAAGAAGCTCCTGAACGCCTCCCCAGCACTCACCTTCAAGGCTGTGCGGCGGTTCAGGATCCTGGGTCAGGGATCCCGGTGCCAGCCCTGCCTTGTGCTGCTGGTGGGCGGGAAGGCGTCGGGGCTGGGGCCTCACGTGGCTCCCCTGACTCACGGGGTGAGCGGCAGCAGCTCCGTGTCATCCTCTGGCTACGGAGGTCACCCTCCAGGCGTGTGTCCCCATGTCCCCGAGCTCTGGGGAAGGTGGCCAAGGGCTGATCCCGCTGGCACGGAGAGGAGCGGGGCGGCTCCCAGCCTGCCTCAGGCACCGATGGCCCTCAGCAGCCCTGAGCAGCCAGGAGCCCTCAGTCCTGCCCGTGGCTGCTCCAGCACAGCCCCTGCTCAGGCTGGAGACCCAGGCCCGCTTGTTTGGCCTCCCTGGGACATCAGGGAGACACTGGGGATGTAGAAGCTGCTCTGTGGGAAGAGGCCCTGGGCTTTCATAAAGCTAAGCAGGGGCACCATGATGGGGGTTTGGAAGCCCAGGCACGCTGCCCTCCTGCTCAGGGCATGCCAGGGAGGCACAGAGGGAATGGCTGTGTATCTGGGATGATGACAGGGAAGGGAAGCGTGCCCTCCACCCCACCTGTCCCCAGCAGCCACAGGGGGTGCTGACAACACAAAGCCTCTGGCTCTGCTCGTCCTATACCCACTGTAAGGTCATTGTGATCCCCTCCAGCCCTTCCCAGCCACCTGACACACATCTCTTCAGCACAGTTACCTGGAGCCACCCCAGGGCTGTTTGCTGTTCAGGGCAGCTGCTCCTTCACTCGCAGGTGATGGTTTCTGACCCAGCCAGCCTCCACCACAAGGCAGCGAGAGTAGGAAAGGAGGGCACAGATCCCTCCAGTGCACCAGAGCAGAAGGTGGCAGCAGATGTTTGGTCACCTGAAAATGTGTGTGAAGAGTGACAGCCAGTGTCAAAGGAGACTCCTTGGGACACTCCAATAGCACAGTGGCTATTGATTACACAAGGTGTGGTCACGTAAGTCATTTGTCAAATTCAGCTAACAGTTTCACCCTGGTGGAGTCGGTGCTCCAGGAAGGATTGTATTCCCTTCCTCTGCTCTCCTCACTTCTTCATCTCCTGATGCTTCTGGAGAGGGAGAGACTGGGACACAGATAAAATAAGTTATACTTCCTGTAGTAGGTGTATGTTTATTTTTCTTTTCCAATTTGTTTGGCTTTTGGCTGTGGTTTTTCATTTTTTTTAGAGGGGAAAAGGATTGGGGTTTGGTTTTTTTTAAGCAAGATGTTCCACTACTTTTCTACAAGTGCCTATTCAAGTGCCTTGTCTCACCTACCCTGACATTTTTAATTACATGTAACATTCAGCACTTAAAGCAGCTAATACACTGCATCTACTGGGAAGAATATTATCTAATGAATTAGAAGCCTTATCATGTATTACATATGTTTACTTGGCCCTTATTTGGGAACTGTCCTCTGAGAGATTTAAGAGAACGGTGACTTATTCTTTGTATGCTGGGAAAATTGCTTCCAGGAGGGGTTTAAAGAGGTGAGACACAGGCAGAGCAGCTCTTATGCTTGACCCTAATTGGGTGCAGTGTCTGTGTGGATTTGTCACACAGGCAGGTTTTGCATGAGAAATGTAGAAATACTCCTAAGTGACTATAGGAGGGGCCCAGTGATGGTACATAGAGTAGTAATTGCTCATTAAATCATCACATTTCTGTCAGATTAAAACATTCCCATGACTCCTCCCATGCCCCACCCTTTCATCCAATGGGTTGGTTAAATTACTCCCTCCTGTGCATTTACTTAGCTGCTACTTATTTTCCTTTAAATAGAGTCTCCTTCAACAATTGTGAGCCTGTGAAGCTCAGATAACTGCAGGGGGGTTATGCCTCACTGTCAGCTGCACTTCGCAGGCTACAGGTAGTTTACAGCTACCTTTCTGGTTTTAAACTATGAGACTTCTGAAAGAGAAGAAAAAAGCAACAAGCAATGAGTGCAACCCACTCCCTAACCTTCCAGACCATCACTGAACCAGTAACACCCTGTTATGCTGAAATCATGTGGAAAATGTTTGCTTTTGGCTGGCACAAAGCATGAGGTTTAGCCATAAAAACTTTTGTGGAATCATATGAAAGTAGATCATGTTGTACCTTACTAAGCTATTTTTGAAAATTTTTGTCTTTTTGTACCCTTCTGTGGAATTACTTGCCATAATAAATAATTAATTGTATTAGTATTTCAAATTAACACAGTAAAATTTTTCTTAAAGCCTGTTAAATTAAAGAACTAGGCCTGTTTGAGCAGGTTAAATCAAAGGCCAGGATGTATCACTCACTTCTTGGAGGATTACTGACCTCTTCATGTGCTGCTATCAACAGCTCATGAGGCAAATGAGTGAGTGATTCTAGCTCTGAGTCGAGCACAAGATCCTCCCCTTAATGGCTACAGGCAATGATGGAAACGTTCCCTCATTATGGGAACTCCCCTTTCCTATAGTCAGCACATTACAGGCTCACAACTGGGCTCTGAGGGATGAGGCTGTGCAAGAGGGAGGGGGCTGTCTGGCCTCTGGGGCATTGGCTGCTGGTCCTCCCAATTTAGCTACAAGGGCAGCTTCCCAGTTCCAGTCTGGCTGCTGAAGCCCAGGCCCAGCAGTGGGATGAAGAGTGCAGCCCCAACACAAAGCACAAATCCATAAAGGGCCGGCTGCTGGCTGATAGAGAAGTAGGGAACAGTGAACAGTTCCCAGCCCCAGGCCTGGCTGAGCCAAGTGCTGCAGCAAGCACAGGGATCAACACGGGTCTGAGGATCCTCTCCCCACCCACTGCCCTGACTGGAGTACTGCTTCCAGGAGCAACCAGCAGAAAACCCTGCTCAGTATCTGCTTCTCTCCTCTTCCTTGTTCTCCCAGTTCCCTGGGCTCCCTTCCCATCCCCAGTCTTCTGGTCTAGCAAATAGGGCTGGAAGTGCCTCCTGGAAGCAGAGCCACAGGCACGGGAGCACACACACTCCTTGGGAAGCACAAGGAGCCTGAGGGACAATTCCCTGCTTCAGCTGATCCTCCCTCTTGATAAAAACCCCTTTCCTCAGCACTTTTAAGCACACGGGCAACAACAAGGATTTCGATATTTAATCCTGGTGTTTTGTGGAATGGGTTTGGTCCTGAAATCCATTTTGTAACCTGTCATCACGGCAGGCTGAGACCTGTCCCCCAGTGCTTTGTCAGTGTCGTGCCTACCAGGAGATGGCAAGGCCAGGAAGCAGAGGTGTCTACAAAGGTAAGGAGGCACAGGATGGTTACCTGGTGGGGTTATCTGTTGGCACAGGGGCAACACAGGCAGAGTCACAGAGCAGGGCTGGGGCTGGGCCAGCAGCTCTGTGCAGCACTGACCAAACTGGCTGAGCCATCTCCCAGCCAAGGTGAACCTCAGACCTCCCACGCACCTGACTCTGAAGACAGCAGGACTCAGAGTTTGATCCATCGTTTCCCCAGGGTATTATTCTCACACTTTTGCTTCAGGACATACCCAACAATAATCCTCTCCTCCCCAAAAAGAGGGTTCTGTCAACTACTGGCTTCACATTCCTATGATATGAAGTGAAAACACACAGGCTGTGTCAGACTGCACAGGGTGAGAGGGATGGGGAAGGTGAATGGAAAGGTGAGCTCATGGTACAGCCACCCTAAAGCTTTTGTGTACTCTAGGGCCAAGCCTCAGGACCTGCAGAGCTCAGAGCAGTACTGCTGGCAGCCTTTGGAAACTGGACACAAAATCCCAGTGAATCTGGAGACCTCCCACACTCCTGTGACCTTCCCATCTCACTGACCTGGGGAGCAGCAGCAATCCCAGGCTGGCAGGGCCAATCTTCTCTTTGTGAGACACCTACTCCAGTGACATCCACTGCTGTTGGTGCCTTGGCACCAGGATGCAAGCAGACGCCATCTTCTGGGATCTTTGAAATTCAGCCTTGCAAAGCTCTTAGGGACAAAGTGCAGCTCTCCCTCAACAACTCAGCTGTGTCCTAAAACATTCCTCTCTCGAGATCACCTCAGCTGACTGAATTATCAGGTTAAATCACCTGCAACATAAAGGGGATGAAGGTTCATTTGACTTTAAAACTGTTCCCTAAAATCAAGGCTCTGCTTGCAGTAGGCACTGAGAGAGCCTAAAGGGTATTTACTAAAAGCTAGAACTATTTCAGAATTCTGGTCCAATCCATTCATCTTAAAAGATGTGCTCTGGATCAGAGACTACAACCTTTTTGGGCTACGCAAAGCTGGAATCAAGCTCTAGATCCCTTCTGCTGACAAAGTGTGATGCCAACACACCTTGTCCCCCACCCAGGATCAAAACACTCATTCCCAAACCTTGGAGCCCCTAATGAGGACTGCTGGACTGCTCCAATCACCCCATGAGGCCTGGCTGCCTGTCCAGCAGACAGTGAGCACTACAAACCCCCTGTCAGTCATCTGAGAGTCAAAAACCTTTCTCAAGCTACAGTTTGGCTCAGGCTCTCTAGGTCAATCCTGGCACCTTCATAAGGGGCTTCAAACCAGCTTCTCTGCAGTTCAGGCTCTGGGAAAATCTCTCAGACCACCAACATGACCATAAGTAGAGCACCCAGCCCTCTCAGGAGATGAGGACAGCACATTGTGAGGACACAGAGGACATTGCCATCTCCTGCTACATTAAATGTGTGGTGGGAAGAACAGCACTACTAACACACCATGTAAATCAGTCATGTTAATTAGAATACACAAATCCACTCCAGAAAAGTTTAATGTAGGTTCCTGGGGCATCATATTCTGAAAAAAAATAAACAAAACCAAAAACCAAAGTACAGTACAAAGAAAAAAAAGGCAAACCAAATCCCCCAGTATTTAAAATAATGAAATGTATCAAAGCTCCATCTGTTACAAGGCTGCATGTCACAGCAGCTGCTGGAAGAAGCAGAATCAGCCTGAGGACCAGGAGGCCTCTCCACCTCCCAGAGATGGCCTGGAATAGGCAGCACCCAACCAGAAAACTTGGTTCCTTAGGAAACTAGTAAGACTTCTTGAAAGGAAAAGGGCAGAACTCCGTACTGCAGTGAGCTGCCCAGCATCCCTGCTGGGAGATGAACCAGACAGGCTGATCCCATAGTGCTGAAACTCTGTGAGAGCACATATCCTGGGAAGAGTGGTACCTTCCAGCAGATCCCACCAGCTTCATGGCAAAACCTACTCCTTTGAGAAATCTGGTATCAGAGGAAAAAGAGCCATTACAACAGCCAGTCAGGAGACTAGGACGGGATCTGAGACACACCACACTTCTAGCTGGGAACAGAAACAAGCAATGGATCTCCAGTTAAGAGGTCAGCCCAGTACAGCCCCAGTCCCAGGAATGTCTGTGGTACCCTGTCTTCCATTCAGTCTTTGGATTGAAGAATCTTAGCATAATTTAGGCAAGAACCACTGCTAGTCTCTGCCTCACCCCCGTCCCATTCAAAGCAGGGCCAAACTTCAACTTCCAATCAGTCCAGGGCCTTCTCCAGATAAAAACTGAGTTATCTCCAACAATGGAGATCTCAGGACTCCGGTCCAGCACATCCACAGTTAAGCAGTGCCTGGGCCATGGCAGTATTTTTGATGTACTTGGGCTACAGAGCAGCCACCTTGGAGCCAAGAAAGAGCTGCTTTCCATCCAACTATCAATCTTCATATGACAACAGTCTAATTTTATATGGCCTATACACCTAAGGGCAGTGACCCATGGCTGTTCCACTGAACTGCAGGGCTGCTAAAAAGCACTAATTTCTACTGGTACTATGCTCCAAAAGCAGCCAAGCCTCCCTTATGTGCAGCCCGACCTGACAGTAACCACGAGAGCTGAGGGGAAGGCTGGAGGAGCACTTATTCAAACAATGGAAAATACAGAGATTCCTATGGAGAATAAAGCTGTAAGCTTGAAGGAGGACCTATGTCGACAAGGAACCAGCTGATGTCAGACAGCCTTAAAAATATAACAAACATTAAGTAACCCAGGTACTCAGTAAACACTGCAGGCATGACACTGCCATCATGAAAAAGCCAAGATTACAGCTGGAGAATATACCAAGACATTTAAAGCTTGCTGGGAAGCAATAAAACCTTTGCTGACATCAACTCCATGGGCTCCCCAACAAACACTAAATGTGAGCAGTGAATCTGCAGATCTAGATGCCCGCTGAAAAACTGAGATAAACAGAGGAGTGGTGGGAAGGGCTGAGAGACTTCCTTCTCCTTGCCACTTGCCTCGCAGAGAGAAGCACCTCTTCCCGGGTGCTGGCAAAGGGCCCTCTCCTGTGGCATGTGCACCATGCCAGGTGAGCCTGCTGTCCCCACAATGCCCTGATGTGCACATGTGAAGGCTGAGACACCCTCCAGACCATAGGGATCACCAGATTTTCTGCTGTGATCCCAGCTGGAGCACAAAGCACCCCAAAGGTGCCTCCAGGAGCTGACAACAGCCTGGCCCGCAGCCCCTGTGGCACAGCCCCCACGCGTGGGGAGGAATGTGTGCCCAAACCCCGTGGGTCAGGAAGATGGAAGGGCAGGCTCTGGACATCCAGGACGGTGGCAGGGAGCCGGGCATCCCGCGGCCCGGCCCCAGGCAGGCAGGCAGAGAGCAGGCAGGGCAGGAGCACAGCGGTTTATTGGCAACACGAGCAGAGGCGGCGGCGGTGGCGGCGGGCCCCGAGCGGGCTGCGGGGCGGCGGTGCTCGGGCGGCGGGGCCG